>NXFB01000555.1:9990-23604 GCA_002525835.2 Ipomoea batatas | reverse complement strand
TTTTTTTTATGCCAATTTATTTTATTTTAACTGTATGTGGCGTGTCTATGTGATCCTAGCTGAAGCTATATTTTTATTTGGGTTACATGTGTGCTTTACGTGTAGTTTCCATAGCATGTGTGTATTTAATTTTCACATGCTTGTGTTTTTACTGTGGTGAGTCACCCTTACACGTGTGTTTTTGCATGCAGTAGAAATGATTATGTTTCACATGCTTCTTATCTCTTTTAGATAAAATTGTTTTAGATTGGATAGTTTGGTCTTTTTCGTGTGTCCCTGCATGTTTGTACTTTCTTGTATTTTGTTTTTAGCATATGATTGCTTTTATGAAATAAATGGTGTTGCATAGTTTTATTTTTGCATGGGACTGTTCACGTGAATAATCTTGAGCTATCCAAGTCAATAAAATACCTGCCTTTTGACCAAGGTTGACTTATAATAGCCGAATCATCCTTTCAAAATTCCAAAAACACCCTTTTTCGACCAAAAGAATGGATTTTTAATAGAAGGGCATTGTGGTAATTTTACCTTTACCTAGCATTTATAAAGATCCCTTCTCTCTCCTTCCACCCAAACCCAAATCAAATCCCAAACCCTTCATCTTCCTCACCACTCTCACGCACCACCATAGCCAAAGCTTCGAAAATCTCCTAAATCCTACACCAAAAATTCTACCCATTCCAAATCAATTCCATAAATGGATTCTACTCAACCCAACTCTCCTATTCAACCCCAACCAATTGCAATAAACCCACACGTCACCAAGGTCACGCAAGGTTACCTACTCGAGAATGAGGATTTTGTCAACAAAGCTAGGGATAAAGACTTTGCTCAAGCATTACTCAATGGAATGGAACAAAGCAATCTACTAAAGGTATGCAACTATCATTTTCAAGGAGCCTTCATAGATGCATCTTTACAGTTTTTCGAGCATGCTACGTACGCAAATGGTGTGATTTCATCTTTTGTTAATGATACTCCTGTGGAGGTTGTTGCTAGTGATATTAGAGATGTTTATGCTTTTCCTGAGAATGCTTTGCCTGTTGATGATATTATGTTTGATCATGATGAGTTTTGGAGGGTTGTGCGCATGAATGAGATGAAAGTTATCCCGGATTTTTCTGGATACAAAGTGGAGTTGAGATGGGAATTTGAGTTGTTGGCGGATGTGATACAGAAGTGTGTGTATCAACTGTTAGGAGGAAACGACAAGTTATCTCTCAAATATGCCCGAGCAATGTATGCCGTATTTCACGGGATAAGCGTAGATTGGAGTAGATCTATGTTTGAGAGGTTGTGTCACTTTGTGAAAGCTAAAGGGCATGTAGGATATGGCCTTTTAATTTGTGAGATTTTAAGGAGGAAAGGAGTGAGAGTTGGCGCAGTTAAAGGCTTGACTCGAGACAACTTTGTGTTGAAAAGAAATAAAAAGAGAAAGCCGAGGGAAATGGAGTGTGTGACTCAAGGAGAAGGTAGTTCCCGTCCAAGAAGAGAAGACATTGTTGATCTAAACTTGCCCAGTCAAGGAGGAACTAATCTAGAAATTGTTGGAGTTGCCGAAGGAATTCAAGTTGGTGATGTCGAAGGTGTTTGTTTAGCCGAAAGGGATGAGCCGAGAACAACGTTAAGCCAAGTACTTGAGAGTGTTGGTCTAAACACTCCAAGTGAGGGATTGGTTCGTGGAAATGAAGAAGAAATTGAGGAGGAACAAGGCAATTTTCATGTGCATGTTGACGCCGAGACAAGAGAGGAAATTCCAAATGATGTTGAACCACCTTTGGAGCAAGATGGAGAGCAACTTGGAGAGGAACCCATAGAGCAACTTGAAGAGCAACATGAAGAGCATGTTGTGGAGGAAATTGGAATTCAAGTGGGGAGTTCAAGTGGCGTACAAAATGACACTTTGGAAAATTTAAGGACCGAATTGGAGCAACAGTTTGAGCATATTAAGGATGGATTCGAAGACTTCAATGAGAGATTGGAAAATTCTACCAAGGCAACTAATGATAAAATTCAAGCCTTGAGTGACAAGATGAATGACGTGGAGAAGAAGATTGCACGAATCAACCCGGTATTGCGTGATGAGGTCACGGCACTCAAAGCCGAATGGAGTGTAAATTTTCAAAAGGATAAAACCGCCATGACCGAAATAATCCAAGCTCAAAAAGGAGAAGTTACCATTTTGAAAGGCATGTACACGCATCAGATGAAACAGTTGGAAGAAATAAGGAAAATTGTTGACAATTTCTGCAAAATTCAAAATGAAGAAATCCAGAAAGTTAGAGAAGAAAATGCAACAATTTATGGGACTTGCAACTCATTAGTTGATTTATTGCATGATATGGCCAAGGATATCAAGGAGCTCAAAGGAAAGCAAGATGAAAGTCTATCTCTTGATCGTGAAATTCGAGTACAACAGAAGGCAGATGCTTACTTTTTCCCGAGGATTTTAGATGCTGCCAAAACAGGGGGAAGAAGAGTGGTCAATCAATGTGGCCAAGCTGGTTCGAGTTCCACCGCAACTACACAGGGGGAATGAACACAGGGGGAAGGAGTACAATCCAGCTTTAAAATTTTTGCTAACCCCGCAGGAAATGCATTTTCTACTTTTACAGCCCCAAGGCAGCCAAGCCAACCAAACACACCCGCGATGACCGATCAGGAGCGTGAAGATCGATTGGTAGATTTATTTGTCGACCACTTTGGAGTTACACACGACGCTATCTTGGACCAAGAAGAAAGAAACCCAAGAGAATGCGCAAGGTGGTATTTGCGTGGAGTTTTTCCCGCAAATGATTTACGTGAAGCCGCGGAATGTTACAAGATCGGTAGAGTTTTTCAGAAATTCTATCACCTGGAGGACAAGGATGATTTTGGTAAGCTAAGAAAAAGGATAAATAGCATGTTGGGTATTTAATTTATTCTTAGCTTATCTTAATATTGCAAGTTCATGACTTATTTTGTGACTTTATTCGAATTATTGTAATGGTTCGAATTAATGGGTCCTATGATATATATTATCTATCTTTATTAGTTTTGAGTGTTATGGCTTTTAATTTGACTTAATATTTTATGTTGCATGCATGTTGGTACGAAATTAAAATTCAAATAATGAATTAACCCAACAATGCATAACCTTTCGTTCAAGTCAAAATTAATAAAGCCATAGGTCAAAAATTTTTATGAAAACTCATCGTAATGGCTAGTCGCAATAAAATGAAAAAATAAAATCAGTTGATTTCTAGACTAAGCCAAATATGATTGAGTATAGGTTTTGGCATCATCAAAAAGGGGGAAATTGTTAGGAATAAAATTGTAATAGTTTTGATGAGCCAATTTGTAATTTTAGAAATCCCCTATTTTATTTTTAGAGTGTAGAGTTTGGACCCGAAAGGCAAGTCTTGACAATAGTTTGGTTCGAATTATTGTCTTATAGAGTTCATTTTATTATGACTCTTGTAAGTCATTTGCTTCCACTATACACATGAGTATACATGATCCAATGGACAAGGCTTATTCTTCTTTGCTAGAAGACTCAAGTTTGAATTCTATTGAAGACATTTTAAGCTTTTGAGAACAAGAAATGGAGATAGTAGTATCACGGCTCAAAGTCAAGATTTCGGTCAATAGAGCAACTCATGGAATAACTTATGGAGGAAGTTTGGTCAAATGGAGGAAGGTTGGGTCAAATGATCTAAACCGAGAAGATATCCAAGATACACTATCTCTACGCCTTACTCTATGTCATGCTAAGAAGGATCAAATACATTTAGTTGATGGATATGATTGAATGAGCTGAAATGGAGAAATGGTTAAAAACTTGAGCATATATCCAAAGGACCAGCGTTCGAATCCTACTTGCTACATTTTAATATAAAGGAAGAAGCTTTGGAGCTAGTTACACGGCCAAGTCAATAGAGCCAATTTTTGGTCAATAGAGTAACTTTTGGAGCTTGTTTGGTCAATGGAGGAAGCTAAGACAAAGTCAACATGGAGTAACTTTGCATGGATCACACACGCATGAACTCTATATCATCTTTACATGCGTGAAGGACACTTTGGAGCAACTTATGGAGCAACCTAAAGTGGAATATATACTTAACCATTTTTGCATGGTTCAAGTTTATTCCAGTACATGATGCTATGAACCAGAAGAAATCTGAAGATGGTGATTTTCTGAAGATCATTGTTCATACTCAAGCAAGAATCACCCGGAAAATATTTTGAAAGATCAACTTGCCCAAAGATCAAAATCAAGAGCAAAACAAAGTCAAAAATATCAAGCTCTGAAGGATACACAGTCTGCAATATCAAGCTGAGAAGGCAACAAAGTCAAGAATTGGAGGCTACAAGTTTCAAGGATCAATCAAGCCGTACAAGAAGACTTTGTGAGCAATTACAGAGGTAATTTGTCAAAAGTTACCAGCGACATTAAATGTGCAGATCAAATTGGAGATTTTATCAGACCAAATTGGCAAGTTATCAGAACAACGGTATGGTCATTAAATGAGAAGGTATGGCCATCAAGATCAGTTTGGAATGACCAATCAGATCAAGTGAACGTTCAAAATTTGAATGTTCATAACGGGCAAATAATTCTTTGAATTATAAGAAGCCCAAGAAGACTTGAAGACAAGTACAACGAAACTGAGAAGAGGCAATAACAGCGATCGGACCTACTCGGGTGAACTAAGTGCAGCTTTGTGCGTACCACTTAGTTGGGAACGTAGCTTTGTGCGTGGCGTTCGGGAACGTAGCTTTGTGCGTAGCGTTCGGGGAGCGTAGCTTTGTGCGTAGCGCTCGGGAGCTTAGCTTTGTGCGAAGAGCTCGTGGTTCAGTGTAGCTTTGTGCGTAGCACTCGGGAGTTTCACTATTGTATCTGGGTGATTGAAGATAGTGGAAACCTTCCTTGCAGCAAGGAAGAAGTGGAGTAGGAGAATTACACCATCTCCGAACCACTATAAATCTCTGCCTCTCATTTACTTTACTGCACTTTACATATTTGCATGTTTTAACATACTAACCCTTTACGTACTGTGTTGAGCATATCATCTGGGTTTGTGTGTTCCCACGTTCGCATGTGGCTCAAACTTTGCATACATGTTCTTTGAGCTGTTCTGAGTATTTCCAACGTTTTACATGCGAGTTATCTCTTCAGTTTTACGCAGTTTCGTCTTATAGCACTTTACCGTACAACTTTCCGCTGCAGATTTTAAGTTGAATTTATTCACTTGGAATCACTCTGGTTGTAGTGTTATAAAGTTTTTAATTGTTTGAAAAGTCTATTCACCCCCCCCTCTAGACTTTTCCCACCCTATCGGGACCAACATAAAGCACCAATGAATTTAGGTAGAATTCCTTGTCAAGATAGGGAATTTCGAAATATACAGGGGGTAAGGATTTTTGAAAATTTTGACATAGTTTGCTCTATATTTTGATCAATTCTAGCATGAAAATATTAACAATATCATTCCATTATCACACACATGCATAATTTCATCATAAGATAATTCAATTTGATAGTCAAATAAGAAGTCAACTCAAAAAGGCAAGAATTTCAAAAAGTCAACTTCATCTTCTTCCCCAAATTCTTAAAATTAGGGTTTAAAGGTGAAAATTCAATTTGGACAATGTAACATGTGTAATGTCAAATTGATGGCATATAATAGTTCTATAACAAGTTTGCACATCAATTCAAGCATCAATTTCATAATCTAGACAAGAAATTAGATAAACTCACTTGCTCAACAATGGTGTTCACACTTGAAGCTCAAATTTGAAACTCAATCCATCAATGTAACCATCAATAATGAAAGAAAACATCAAAGGATAGTTCTATGAAGCATTATAAACCAATATAAACATTCAAATCATTCAAAATCATTCAAAGCATTGTAGGATAAACTTTCAACATTCTAATCTTTCAATCACATGAATATTCAAGAATATGGTTAAAAGAGATGATTTTACCTTGATAGTGATGCTTTTAACCCTTTGGAAGATGAAAATAAATCACTTTCCTCAAACCTTTAAGCTTGGAGATTACCTTGCGTGGAGAAGAAGAGAGATTTCTAGGTTTTGGGGTGCAATGGCGTGGTTTCGGCCGAAGGGGTTTTAATTCCCGTGGTGTTTATTCCACACGCGTGTGGACGCGCGTGCTTGCTCACTGGTTTGCTCCCACGCATGCTTGCACTCGTGTGAGCGTGCGTGGTGACTTACTGGATTGCTCCCACGCACGGTAGCATGCGTGTGAGTGTGCGTGTCACCCCGGTGCAACATTTTTCTCCGATTTTGGTCTTTTTCTTCAAACCTGTGTCCGAATTAGGCCTTTCCAACGCATTTTCCATTCTCGAACCCTATAAATTAGTCTTCCGAAACACGGTACCAAATGGAAATTTAACAAAACATTAAAAAGAAAACATACAAAGAAACATAAGACAATTTATTAAACCTTGGGTTGCCTCCCAAGTAGCGCCACAGTTTACGTCTTTGGCTAGACGCATCATACCTTTTCCTTTTCAGCCATATTCCTTGGTAGTGGGTAGAAAGCATTTCGGTACCCACGTGTTTTTCCAGGTTAGCTTGTCATTTTTCCACCTCTGTTTTGATTTGGTCCTCTTTTTGACCATTGCCTTCACTTCTTCATCATTCTCCTCTGTTCTTTCTTTGTCGTCATTCTTGGCTTGTCCATCAAACCTCAAGGTTATTTCCCCTGAGCTTACGTCTATTCGGGCATGACAAGTACCCAAGAATGGTCTTCCGAGAATCAAAGAACCATGGGGCTCTGTGTCTCTCATCTTACAAACAACAAAATCGACAAGCACAAGAAATTTTCCTATTCTTACTAGCACATCCTCTGCCAAGCCTTCCGGGTACCATGTGGTCCCGTCAGCTAAACGGAGTGTCAGCCTTGTTGGTTTCAAATTTGATAATTTCAATTTTTCAAAAAGACTTGAAGACATAACATTGATTGAAGCTCCGAGGTCGGCTAGAGCATTTTGAGGACCCATGTTCTGTATAGAACAAGGAATCACCAAAGCTCCCGGGTCGCCCTTCTTTTTGGGGTGACCCGTAGTCAAACAAGCCGATGACTCTTGGCTTAAACAAGTAAAATTATCACAGTTGTCTTCTTCAAACAACGCACGGCATTCTTTGTTATTGAAAAATTTTCGGATAAAAGCATTAATTGTACCTTCTCTTGCCGCGTCATTCTCCTTCGAATTTTTGATTTTGTCTCGTGGTAGCTCTTTCTCTTTGGAGTGGTTTTCAGAAGTGGTTTTCTCATTGTTTTCCTTCATTGAGATTTTGCACAAAACGCTCGCAGTATTCAATTCAAGGTTGGGACTACAAGAGGTAGTCTCTTCTTCCTTTCCTTTTTTTTCTACATTGGCATATTCCGCAAATTACATCCATTGGGTCACACTTTTCGTGTTTTTCTTCCTTGGCATCAATAGCATTGACTCTCTCTTTTGGATTATTCTCCGTGTTACTAGGGAGTTGTCCGTAATGTCTCTCAGACATCATTTTGAACATTTGGGAAATCTGATTCTCAATTGTTTTGAGCGTAGCCTTTGACTCTTGCCTAAGACTAGAAATCTCTTGCCTGATTTCTTGAGTAATCTCTTGTTTAAGATTTGCCCGATCATTCTTTAATTCCATGATCGTCCTTGTAAGCCTTTCATCTACTTCACGAATATCATCCCTTCTCTGTTGAGTAAAGTCAAGTTGAGAGTTGTATTGCGACCTGAATTGGGTCATTTGACCTCCATTGCCTTGATTTTGATTATACATCAATCTGCCCTTATCATTTTGTCCATAAGCAGGCTTGTTTCCATAATTGTATTGTCCTCGCGCTTGATATCCATCGCTGTTGTTTCATCCCTCACCCTGCTTCCAATTGTTATTCGGTCTTTGATTTTGTCCATAGGCATTGTAGTTGGAGTTCCTTTGATAGTCCACCGCCTCAACCTGCTCGGATGCGGACGGTGAAGTGCAGATATTAGTATCATGTGGTCCTCCACAGATGTTACAGTAAAGTGCCAAAGCCATGCAAGGCTTGGGTTTTCCTTCCATTTTTTCTACCATGGCCTGTAACTTCTTGATCTCGTGATTCATTGCCTCTATTTTTGCCTCACTTGCCACATTGCTATTAATCTCATACATGCCTCCGTGCTCTCCTCGTCGGTCATACCAACAAGAGGTATTCTTAGATATTCTTTCGATCAATTCTTCAGCTTCGGGCATTGCCTTTTGAGAACCTTAAACCTTCTCCAAGTTTCTCCCATGCTTTCAAGCCTTCCTTGCTTGAATTCTTGTATTTGTCTTCGGATCCTCATGGTCTTAGTGATAGGGAAAAACTCGTTCATGAACTCGCGATGTAGTTGCTGCCATAATCTGAAATGATTGTCGTCTTGACTTTCCAACCAACGTGCTGCCTCTCCTATAACTGAAAACGGGAATAGCTTAAGTCTACTTATCTCTTCACTAACACCTTCATGTATGTACATTCCACATGCTCTTATGAACCTTGTGATGTGTGCATTAGGATCTTCTGATGGCAATCCTGAGTATTGGCTATTTTGGACCAGAGTGAGTATAGTTGGATGTACGTGGAAGTTGACGTTTTCTATCGGTGGTACATAGATCGAATTGTGCATGTTGAAGTCCGGAGTCATATAATCTGCGATTGATCTCTGCCGTTCCTGAGCTATTCCATAGTATTCTTCTTCTCGAATGTGTTCCTGTGGGTTTACTCTGTTGACTTGTGGTTCTTCCAGGATTGGTTCTTCATGGTTAATCTGTCCTGGTGGATTAACTGGTATAGGGGGTGGGTTTGGTACAACTGCTCCTCTTCCTTGTGGATTTATTGTTGCACTTGACGAAGTCATTTGTGGCCTTTGGGTGTTTTTCTTTCTAGTTGCTCTATTGATTTTTGGAATATAAGGTAATAAGCCTTGATTTCCTTTTGCTTGTGTGTGCATTCACCTGTTAAGATTATCAATGAAGCAAAGATTCCACAATTGACTAGAAGTAGTCAATTGGGTAAGTAGCAAAAACAAATAAAATAGAAAATGAAACAAAATAAAGTGGTGTGGATTAACAATGCTCAAATCTAGCAATCATTCAATCAAAGTAAACAAAAACATTTGACAACCTATTGCCTTCCCCGGTAACGGTGCCATTTTGACAGATGCAGCTTAACGTGGGGTGAAATGTCAAAAGATGTGTGTGTGTTAAAAAGGAAAGTCAGTGACTCCCCGAGTGTCAGGTCTCGAAGGAAGGACGTGGAGGTGTATCAAGTGTTCGCGCGTTCATGTGATTGAGTCATGTAATAGATTTGAGCGTGGTGAATGACGATTTGAGAGTGAAAAGGTTCATAAGGTTTGTGTGAGAAAAAGGGGTAAAAACAAGTGTAAGTAAATGTATGTAACGAGGTAGAGATTGGATAGTGCTCATCTATGTTGCATCCTAGTGTGTCTAAGGTAATGGATAAACAAAGCAAAGATATTGGCTATTCAGGAGTGTGTCTTCTTAGTCCTCTTCCACCTTTGTGTACTAAGGCTTCTTAGACTTAGGAATGCCTTCAAGCATCCAAAGTTCTAAGAGACATGTTATCAAACACTTTAGCTACACAGTTTCCTACTATTCTTAAGAAGTCCATAGGATCTATGATTGTTCAAGGCTTTCAATCCTAACTCTAATCAAAGACATGAAAGAGTCAAGAGCTCAATCTCTCATCTAGATTGGCCAAATCCAAACAAGATATCATCAAAACAACAATCAATAGACAAGAATAGATATTCCAACAATCCAAGCATTTAGATCCAAAATAAGATATAAGATCATCACACTAGCAACATATCTTCACACAATCCAAATCCCTAGATTAAACTAGACACACATGATAAGAAATTCAAGACAATAGTTAATTCAATCCAAGAACAAAATAGTAAAATAGATTAAGATGTAATAGAAATCACCTAGATTTGAAGTGATCCTTCAATCCAAGCTTGTTGTCTTTCTACAAGGAGAATTCTCTACACTAGCTAAACTATTCTAGGAAATGAAAAATATGGAAAAACTCTCCTAAATGATCCTAAAAATTATCCAAAAGTATCCCCTCCTCTGAAATTCTATCAAGGGGGTTTAAATAGTCTCTGAAATGTAACCCTAGGAGAAATTTCGCGCAGTGTTAACTCCACGCCTCTCCACACACGTGTGGCCGTGCGTGGATGGCTACTGAAACGTGGCCACACGCACCACCATGCGTGTGGAGGTCAGTTTGGGTCCTTTGGGGCTCCGAACTTGCTTGATTCGTTCCTTAAGCTCGGTTTTCGTTCCTATTGGCTCCCGGGACTCCTGTATCATCTCAATTTATGCTAAAGGTAGCTTTGCGTGCGGTTAGTGAATTTAAAGCACATTTGATCACAATTTTATCATGTTAGGATACTAAAACCGTTGAAAAGCACCCTAATATGTACTCAAATAATGGGTATCTTGGGAGCTTATCAGCAAGTTTGTAGGATGGCCTGCATGGCCCCTTTCTAGATGCCATGGCTATCTTTTCAAATCCCAATGCTGCACCTGCATGTATCCATAAAAATTTCAATATATATATATATATATATATATATATTAAGAGGTCTTGCATACATGCAAACTGGACTTCTTATGCCAATCTGCAGCCAACTGAGAAAATACACCACAACTACTACACGAATGCACAATAGTTACAGGACTACCACACCATGCATTGCACACATCATGTAGTACTTGCGGTGCATTCCTTCATGTGAAGGATATGCAGACTTTTTCAGTAATTCACTGTAGGTTTTTCATGAACGCACAATAACAGATTCAACTCATGACTACTACATGAATACACTACATCTACTACATGAATGCACCAAAATTAGTACATGAATGCACAGCAATTACTATACATGAATGCACGCGTGGTAGTTAGAGTTGAGTAGATATTGTGCATTCATGTAGATTTACAGTGCATTACTGAAGAAATCTCACTTGTGTGTGTGTGTGTGTGTGTGTGTGTGTGTGTATATATATGTATGTATTTATGTATGTATGTATATGAAAAAGGTAAAACTACGTCACCTTCTCTATTTGATTCGCAGGAAGGCTTTGGCTTCAGTGAATCCAAATTAACAACATGGTAATACTGCTTTGAAGGAGGAGGAGGAGGTATTGCTGCTTGGGCGGGAAATGAAGTGGTTAAATAAAAAGTGAAAAGTTGTAACAAAAAGAAAGATGAACAAAAGACTAGGGGTTCTTCAAATACATGAAGAATGTATGTGTATGTGTATCTAAGGCAGTAATTAGAATTATTAGTGTACGTAGCAGTACAGTCCACATGGTATCGCAAATTATATCGTGGACCGTGGTCCACAATGCATTGTGGACCGCGATCCTAAAACGACGTCGTTTTGATTAATGAAAACAGACGGATGAATTCGCGCCACTCACTTTCTTTTCATATATACTGCACTTTCTTTTAAACACAATTGCAGTTACCTTTCAACACAACTGCAGTTACTTTTTGATATAACTACAGTTTCTTTCGATAATATAAAAACACAAATGTGAAACTGTTATTCAGTATCTTTTCATATACATTGCACTTTCTTTTCAACACAACTACAGTTACTTTTTGATATAGCTACAGTTTCATTCGATAATATCAAAACAAATGTAAGGCAATGGGGGTGTTTGGTTATTGGCTTATCAGCCAAATTTTAGCTTATTTGATCAAGTTTAGCTTCTTTGACCTACCAATAAGCTATTTTGAAGTGTTTGGTAAATGGCTTATTGGGGCAATAAGCTGAAAATTGAAAAGCTAATGAATGTAGCTTTTTCAATTAGCTTGTTGGGATTAATGAGTATATTGACTATTTTGTCCTTTGAAATCAATGGAATTTACTTATAAATGGGTGGTGGGTTTGTTATAATTAAAGGTTGAAATAATACAATACACGCATACCCTTAAATGTCATTTTACATTCAATCAGCTACTTAGTAACCAGCTAATTTACCAAACAGTTTTTTATAACCAGCTAATACAACCAGCTGGTCAAACCAGTTAACGCAATCAGCCATCAACTACTAGCTAAACCAACCAGCTATCAGCTATAAGCCATCAGCCGTTTGCCAAACACCCCCAATATCTTTTGGAATGAACTGTAGTTTCAATCCGTCTCCCACTTACTAAAACGACATGGTATAGTAACCGCAAATTATACTGTGGGCCATGGTCCACAATGCATTGTGAACCATGATCAAGGCTGATACTGCAGTTGTGTTGAAAAGATACTGTAGTTGTGTTGAAAGGAAACTGCAGTTGCCCGGAACAGAGGCCGTTCATCCATTCAACACAATTGCAATATCAATTCAACACAACTGCAGTTCCAGACGGATGACACGGCCTCTGTTCCGCGCAACTGTTGTTCCCTTTCAACACAACTACAGTATTCGTTCAACACAATTGCAGTATTAGCCATGATCTGTGGTCCACAAGTCCACGGTATAACGACTGTATAGTACCTTATATATAGGGTGGGAGATCGAACCGCGTAGACTCGAGCTGAGGATCGATCGTTATATTATATTGAAGTTTATGTAAGTCGATGTGGACTCTCTGTAAGATCAGACCCCGTCAAAGGTGTTATGATGCACAACATAGTCCTTGTTCTTCAGTCTTGCCTATTTGAAATCCTCTTATCAAAACAGAGTCTCGCCTCCTGCACCAAAACACACTCTGCAGGGTTGTCTTCACTTCTAAATAGGGGTGTAAATGAGCTTAGCGGCTTGCGAGCTGCTCAAGAGCGGCTCGGTCAAAGTTTGACTCGAGCTCGGTCAAATTCGAGCTCGACCGACTCGTTTAATAATCAAGCTGAGCTCGAGCTCTAATGTCTTAGGCTCGTGGCTCGACGAGCAGCGAGCGAGCGATATATATATATATATATATATAATCACGTTCAAATGCGTACTGGCCGCCCATGAGAGAAATGCGGACGACTCACAGCGCGCCACGTGTCCGAAATGTAGTTGCACCTAACGTTATAACTAGATGCACGTCATGTTATAAGTAGGTGCACCCAGGTGCATAAATGTTAACAAGGTAAATTACTTGCACCTGCAAGTAAAAATAGGTGCACAAGTGCAAATAAAATGTATTACAAGTGCAAGTAAATTGTACAATGAGCATCAATACTAAGTGCACCTAATGTTATAACTAGGTGCACCTAATGCTATAACTAGGTGCACATAGGTTGCAACCAGGTGCATGAATGTTAACAATGTAAATTCCTTGCACAAGTGCAAGTAAAGTGTATTGCAGATGCAAGTAAAATGTATTACAGGTGCAAGTGAATTGTACAGTGAGCATCAATACTAAGTGCACCTAATGTTATAACTAGGTGCACCTAATGTTATAACTAGGTGCAACCTATGTTATAACTAGGTGCACCTAGGTTTCACCCAGGTGCATGAATATAATTAAGGTAAATTACTTGCATTCGTAAGTGAAAGTATTTGCGAAAATAGGTGCATGAATATTAATAAGGTAAATTACGTGCACTTGTAAGTGAAAATAGATGC
>NXFB01000554.1:47648-58570 GCA_002525835.2 Ipomoea batatas | reverse complement strand
ATGAAATATAATTAATTTGATAAAATAATTTAAATAGAAAACACATTATAAATTATACATCTCATTATTAAATTTTTAAAAATGTTTTTTTTAATATATATAAAAAAAAAGAAAGCTTTTTTAATATATATATATTAAAAAAGCTTTGAAGAAGATGAAAACACGCCTAATGCTGCATTAGGCGGCCTCCAATAGAGGTAGAGGCTAACAGGATTCGAACCTCTGCCCTTTCATTAGTGAAATCACGGACAAACCAACTCCACCAACTAATCAATTGTTTATATGTATTTGTTTTCTTATACTTATATCTAAAAATGTACTATATATACATATATACATACAAGGGCTATATATGGGGTGGGGGTGGGGTGAGTGGGGGCAGCTGCCCCCACTGCCCCCATACTGGCTCCGCCAGTGGTTACATGTGAAAACTCACATAATGAACAACACATATAGAAACTCTCTAGTTTCATGGGTTGAAGATAAAACGAGTGATTGCTGTAAATGGTCAAGGGTGAGATGTAGTAATATTACGAGGAGAGTGATTGAACTATATCTCTATTCCGTAAGGGATGAAAGTGTTGGGAATTGGTATATCAATGCTACTGTATTTCTCCCTTTCAAACACCTCAACTATCTATACTTGTCTGAAAATAACATTGCTGGTGTGGTTGAGAATGGAGGTAAGTCATCTTTTTAAAACTATTTAAATTTTCATTTATTACTGTTAATTAATTAGTATTATTTTATTTCAACTATCTATTAGAGGATCAATTTAAATTTGAAAACATTAAATTTAAAGTTTAATTTGTTAATGAGTACGTATTTATTATCAGACTTGAGACATTGAATTAGATCATTTGGGTGCATGGTGTGATTGCAAATGCAGGCTGAGTACAATTTTCAATTTTGGAGGATCAATTTAAATTTCTAAGCAAAAAATATTTAAAATTAAAAATCATAATAAAGTCAAACTACATGTAACGAAAATAATTAATAATGGGAAATGTTCTACCCACAAGAAAGGAAAATGGTAGTCGATTGCAAGACTTAATTAAACTCATATATACATATCCTGTTCAATTATTATTTCACTGATGTTTAATGGTATGTTAACAGGTTTTGATAAACTGTCAAAACTTCGCAATTTGAAAGGGCTTGATTTGATGTATAACAACTTGAATCGCAATATACTTTCTTCTCTCAGTCATCTTTTGTCTCTCAATGAACTTTATTTACGTGGAAATCCATTGGACTCACCCCATAATAATTCGGGTATGCTTATTTAACAAGTCCTATCAACTTATGATGTAAGATAATGAGTTCAATATTCATTTGATGTTGTTTAATTCGATCACATGATGATGAAATTTTAATTATTTCATACTATATATATACACATTATAGGTCATGAAAGACTCTCAGGATTAAGTAATTTGGAAATCCTAAGCATGGGATATACCGAGATGGAAGAAAACAATGTCTTATCGGCTTTGAGTAAACTCATCTTTTCAAATATTATTTATATTTATGTTCCATATATATATGTAACAATGTCTTTGTATATATTATACTTAAAAGAATACAATTTAAGTGAATTAAATTTTGTGATAAATTCACACCTGCAACCCACGGTGGGTTTTTTTTCTCCATATATGAATTTTGTGATAAATTCATACATGTGACTTGTTAACAACCAAATTCTGAGTACTCTTTATGGAACAGATTTAAAAGACTTCATCCGCTTGAAGGATCTAGACCTAAGTGGGAACAAATTCCAAAGCTTTGAACCAATTAAAGGTATTGTGTTTGCAGTATTTTTGTTGGCAAAATTTATAGAATATATTTTGTAAATTGGAGGGAGAAAAATGTGTAATGAATTAATAAAGTTACATTATTGAATTTGTGATAGTGACTTAATGAATATGTAATAATGTCTTAATGAATATGTACTTATTACTTAATTTAATTATAGACTAATTAAATAATATGTGTGCTACAATGTAATAGGGTCAGTTGTATTCAAAAAAATAATATGTGTGCAATTTAAAAGATCTTAGAGCTTTTTAATAATATATTTTTATACTTAATTTTATTTGTACAAAGAAAAAGAAAAAAATAAATTTAATTTTAATTTATTAATTTATTAAAACTAAAATTAAAATTTTAAATAATTTTTAAAAATTTCCAACCACTTATTTTTCAACCAATCAGAGTAGGTTTCTAAGTAGTAAGAACTCTTTCTTGCAATGTCATTGACAGATTTAAAGGACTTCATTAATTTGAAGAAGCTAGACACAAGCTACAACAAATTTAATAAAAGCATATTCCAGCTGGTTAAAAGGCTTCCTTCACTTAAGATTCTGGGACTAAGTGGAAATGATATTCACGGACAATTACTCATACAAGGTGCATACCATATATAATAGCAATTGTTTCATATTATGCCTTCAACTATTTGTCAGCCTAAAATGTGAATGATTTAATTTGCCTTCCGACTTATTCTTCAGAAATAAATGCCTTAAGCAATCTGGAGGAATTATATTTGGATGACAATTATATTGAGGGCTTTGAGACCTTTGCAAGCTTTTCAGGTCAATTAAATTAGTTTTATCTAATTAAGTATTTCAGAGTGATTTGAGAGCAATTTTACTTGTATTTGTTATCCTTATCATTGACGTATATTTTTATTTTTTTTTATTGATTCAATTTTGAGGATATTATTGATAGAAAAGTACTGATAAATGTTGTTAAATAATTCTTGGAATAATCCTATCATAAATTGTCTAACTTAAGTTTTTGTACAGATGGAATAAGATTAATGAAATTGGAGACATTGCGTTTGGATAACAATAGGTTTAGTAGCAGCATATTCAAGTCACTTAAAGAACTCCCTTCACTTAAATTTCTGAGTTTGAGTGAAAATAATTTTCACAGATCAGAGCACATACAAGGTTCTTTCATTCAATTTTTATCTTCAATTCTTTGCCAATCTACAATGTGAATCATGTACCATTCAACTTTTTTTTGCAGATATAAATGCTTTGAGCAGTTTGAAGGACTTAGATTTGAGTTATAGTTCATTTGAGGACTTTGAAACTTCTACAAGCCTTTCAGGTCAATTAGTTTTACATAATTATTATATATTTTTTCCTTTAACATATATCTTTAATTTAACCTTTTATATTTTGTAATGTGGAGTTATTAGGAGTATCAAGTCAAATTAAAAACAACAGTCATCATCTCCAGTTGCACTTAAATAGCATCAAGTGTAACATGACAAAGCTACTACAATCTTTGGCAACACTTCCATCCATTAAGAGCCTTAATTTAGAAGATAACAACATTACAAGCGTTGATGCAATTTATGGTGAGGAAAATGAAAGAGTTATCCCTTGACTTACTTGGATTCTGCTCACACCATTTCTTTTCTCTAATTTTGTTTTATGTGTATGTGGTATTTAAGCATTGAGAAATCTAAGCATGCTAGAAGAGTTATCCCTTGACTACTCTTACCTACATAAGGACTTCCTTCAAAACATCGGACCAATGAAATCGCTCAAAGTATTATCGGCGAATAGAGCACAATTAAAAAGTACATTACCTAATAAAGGTAAAATTTTCATTAATTTCTTATCAATTGTTATTATTTTTATGGCTACACTCCTTAATAACTAATTAATTAAAATATGTCATTGCATTTTTGTAATAACTTAAAATTTTTGTGATTACATCATTATAGGTTGGTGTGAACTAAGGAACCTCCAAAAACTTTGGTTTAGTGAAACTCAATTGGAGGGAACATTGCCACCATGCTTGAAAAATTTAACTTCTCTTGATTTGATTGATCTCTCTCAAAATAGGCTTATTGGAAACATTGGTTCATCTCCGCTTTCAACACTCAAGTCACTCAAATATATAATAATTTCGAATACCTCTTTTGAAGTCCCAAGCTCATTCAAGGTTTTTGCTAATCATACAAAGCTTAGAGGCATTCTTGCTGATGGAAATAAGGTAATTAAAGAAACTGAGTGGCAAAGTTGGGTCCCTAAGTTCCAACTAGAAATCTTTATCATGTCAAATTGCATCGGCCTTCTAAAGTTGCCAACATTTCTTCACTACCAGCATAATCTGCAGACTTTTGAGATCTCCAAAAATAATTTGGAGGGAGAATTTCCCAACTGGTTGCTACAAAACAACACGAAACTCAATTTCTTTCTTATGAATTTCAATGCTTTCACAGGAGTCTTTAAGTTACCATCACATCGTAATGCTCAGATGATGATAATTGGTGTCTCCAACAACAAGTTATGTGGAGAGATTCCTAACAACTTAAGTTCATCCTTTCCAAATGTTTTTGCATTGAACCTCTCTTATAACTTCTTTGAGGGACAGATACCTTGCAGTCTTGGAAAATTGGAACAGTTAAACTTTCTGGACTTATCAAACAATTCATTGACTGGGGAAATTCCTAAGGAGTTGCTGATAGGTTGCTCTTCGTTGAGTATGCTCAAACTGTCAAACAATAAATTGGAAGGAGAAATAGTCCAAGAATTTGTTCACTTGGATTCACTCATGTACCTTCACCTTGATGGTAACAATTTCACAGGCACCATAAAAGATAGTCTTTCGAATATCTATTTGGTTTCTTTGGATATTAGTGACAACAAATTTGCTGGAAATATTCCAGGATGGATGGGTCACATGATAAGTTTAAGACAACTCTCTATGTCCAAGAATCATCTTGAAGGTCGTATCCCTATTGAGTTGTGTAGCCTGGAATTCCTCTCTATTTTAGACTTATCAGAGAACAACTTAACAGGGTCAATTCCATCTTGCCTCAATCCATCCTCAATAAAGCATGTTCATCTGAGTAAAAATCACCTGGGAGGTCAACTTACACATGCTTTTTTTAATAACAGTGCCTTGGTGATATTGGATCTTAGTTACAATGATTTTGTTGGAACAATTCCTGAATGGATAGCCAGTGTCTCCAATTTGAGCATTCTTCTCCTCAAAGAAAATCGGTTTGATGGTAAGATTCCAATTCAAATATGTCAACTTATGAGACTAAGTGTATTGGACTTGTCTAGTAACCAACTGACTGGTTTGATCCCCAAATGCTTGGGTAAGATAAGTTTAGAGGTTACTGATGAAAAATCAAAAGCCATGGTATCTATGTCTGCAGGTTTCCCCTTTGGATCTTCAATTCTATTTTATTCCTCCAGTAGAAATGATGATTTCTACATTGATGTCTCAGCAAGCAGTGCTCCTCCAGAAGTGGAATTTACAACAAAGGGAAATTCATATTACTATGAAGGTAGCATCCTCAAGTATATGTCTGGAATCGATATCTCTGCTAATAGGTTAATTGGTGAAATTCCATTTGAGTTGGGAAACTTGACTGAGATACGTGCATTAAACTTGTCACATAACAAACTTAATGGCACGATACCAGAAACATTTTCTAAGCTACATAACATCGAGAGCTTAGATCTTTCCCACAACAAATTGATCGGAAAAATTCCAAACACACTACTCAAGCTCTACTCATTAGAGGTGTTTAGTGTTGCATACAATAATTTAACAGGTGCAATACCAGGACAAAATGCTCAATTTGGAACTTTTGATGAAAGCAGTTATGAGGGTAATCCTTATTTGTGTGGACCACCTTTACAAGTCAACTGCAACAACATTTCTCCATTGCCGACTAACACAAATGGTGAGAGTGAAGAAAGTAATGGTATTGATATGGAGGTTTTCTACATCAGTTTTGGTGTATCTTATGTTGTTTTTTTGTTAGGAATAGTATTAGTGTTATATATAAATCCTTACTGGAGAAACACCTGGTTTCAACTGATTGAGTCCATTGTATATAAGTTGCATGGCTGAGGAAGAAACTAAATACTCATAGATCATATGTATTCTAAATTGTAATAATGTAGAGAGTTACTCATTTGCCAAGGCCACTTCGAATCATGCACGGGAGGTATTTTATCATGTACTGTTCTTATGTTTCATTTTCAAGTTTTTCTAATTTTTATTTTTTCAATAGAAATTAAAACAAAATGTTGGTTAATAAATATTAGTTAATTTACATTTTCACTCAGAAAACATAAAATACGTTCATTAAAAATTATCTTCCAAAATAAACATATTAAAAAGGAAGACGTGTGTTGCCAACTACTATGTTGTGTAATGATACATCTGTTATCATTCTAAATGGGTGATCACAAGATCGAATCTTTGAGAAAGTATATATAGAACATATACTATTTTAATTAAAATCATTAATGAACTAGTAAAACTACTGAAGCATACACCTCTAATTTGTAGATTTTGTTAGACTTATTTCTCAAAATGGTCTCTCGACTATTGCTCATTCTCAATTTTGCATTTCGACTTTTAATTGCACCAAATGTGGTCCCTCGACTTTTAAAAACTCATCCAATCCGGTCCTCCGTTACTATTCCGTCTAATCAGTGTTAAAATGAAGGGCATTTTCATCCATTTACCTATTGTTAGCCTAATAAACATTGAGAAGTAGTTGAGGGACCATTTTGGGAAAAACTCTTTTATTTATTACATTTTTGTTTATTTTTATTTTTTTTTAGACTATATCAAATTAGAATTTCTATACATTTTTTTCTTACAAATATAAATAGTTAAAATTGCGCAATCCAACCTCAAAATGTTTAACTTTCTTTACAAACTTTTTCCCTCTATCTAAACATACAAACTATTCCTATGAAGTTTTACAATAAGTTCCGTAAATTTCATAAATACTCATATACTTTTTATTTTTATCTTTTTATGTTCATAGACAATCAATCAGTATGTATCACATTAAATATTATTTTTATCATTGAAAATAATATTATTTTTTTCGAGCTTAGGCACCCAAAGAGTGCAAAATGTAGGGAAAATGTCGGACCGAAAAGTAAGTATTTCCAGTAAACTTCTCGGGTGAGCCGAAAAATAAAAACTTGTCAATGTTTCCTGCAATATTTCCTGTATTTGATTTCAAAGTAATTATTAAATTTTATATTAATTTGTGTTACTTAAGATATTGTATGACATCTTTTATATGTTTTTCTCTTCTTATTGTTTATTAATAATTCATTATTAATTATTAAGGCAACTATAATTTAATTTGTACCGTGGACACATTATTTTTATTAATTTTGATTTAATTAAATTATACCTTAATTATAAAAATCCTACATAATAATTTTAGTATATTACACGTGACACAATAATTACTATAAATAACGTTTAATAGTTGTCAATTTGTATCCATCAATAAAATTTATAGTTAATTTTTAAGTCAATATAAAATCTTTTGTACTGTGGGCACATTATATTTAATTATTTGGGTTTAATAATATTATATCTTATTTATAAAAAAATCCAAAGTAATATATTTAGTACTACGGATGTGACCAAGAAGTATTTTAATCGGTGCTTAAGCGGAATTTTTACAACACTGATAATTAATAACTATTATTAATATTATTGCCTAAATGCCTAATAATTATTAATGGTAATTCTCATCAGCTTCATCCGTGTAATTTTTTTGATAATCTATATACATATATTTATACATAGTGATTGATTGTCTATGAACATAAAAAAAATAAAAATAAAAAGTATATGTGTATTTATGAAATTTACGGAACTTGTTATAAAATTAAACTTGATAGGAATAGTTTGTATGTTTAGAAAGAGTGAAAAAGTCTGTAAAGAAAGTTACAAATTTTGAGATTGAATTGGATTACGCGATTTTAACTATTTATATTTGTAAGAAAAAAAATGTATAGAAATTCAAATTTGATAGAGTCTAAAAAATGATAATAAACAAAAATGAAATAAATAAAAGAGTTTTTCCCAAAATGGTCCCTCGACTATTCTCAAAATGGTCCCTCAATTATTTCTCAATGTTTATTAGACTAACAATAGGTAAATGGATGAAAATGCCCTTCATTTTAACAATGATTAGACGGAATAGGTAACGCAAGACCAAATTGGGTGAGTTTTTGAAAGTCGAGGGACCACATTTGGAGCAATTGAAAAATTGAGAATGAGCAATAGTCGAGGTACCATTTTGAAAAAAAAAACTCTTTTTTTAGTTAAAGTTGAATATTTGATACTCCGTACATTCAGTTATTGAAATTTGTTGTGAATTAGGGTTTTACTCATGTAAATCTTGTATAATTGTACGTTCAAAATCATACAGAAAAAGAGAGAGAAGAATAAGATGAACTCAGAAAAAACTCCGAAACTACTTTCATTAGATAATCCATGATATATATACATATACAAAATAAGAAAAATTGTATTAGAAAGTACTACCATATATAAACGTAGGATAATGGCCATAAAACACATATTTACAACACTCATCTTTGGCCATTATTTTACTGTATTCATGCTTCGTTAAAAACATTACTAGAAAAATTCAGTGGAAAAAACATAGTCCAAGAAAAGAGTACACGATATATGTACAACCATGTGTTGCACCGGCTGCCTCAATAAAACCTTAAGCTAAGAAAAACTCAGTGGAAAAATTTTAGCCAAAGAAAAAAGAATAGAACCACGGGCTTTCAAAACATAATTAATCTTCATGATTATAAGGACCTTCTGGACTATTTGTGATCTTCTGGACCCGTGACTCTTCTGGATAATAATCTTGTAATTCTTCTAGAGCTCACGTAGATTGAATATTGGCGCTATATATTTTGTCAAATATTTCTAAACAAACATATTTACCATTTGTGCAAAACAAGCTTTATTGTCCTCATATATAACAGTGTGGGTTAAACAAAGTATTACCAGTTTGGGACATAGCATCATGGGATCAAATAAAATGACCAGTATCCAAGTAGCTCATCGAAACCATATATTGATTTCTCACATAAAAGTCAAAATCTTTCTATCTCAAAGATATTGGATGATATGTTAAGCACTATTCCAATATTTCATTGTAGGAGGAACGCTAAATGTTGCTAGCAATTTCATCGAAAATATTAGGCATGTTGAGATTATAGAACTTATGGTACTAATTAAGGTAGTGCTCCAACAACAATGAAGTAATGGATTTTTTTTTTTATCCCAAAATATCCTCATTATCCTTTGTGAGTTTAAACAGTTCCTTATATATACTTCAAGAGATTATTAGGCAACCATTAGTGTGATAAGAACATAATATTTATCTATAAAGAACATCTTCAAGATGTTTATCAATATAGGCTAACTGGTGACTAAGGTAATAAATGAGCAAATAAATAACTCTATTAGCAATCCTTTAAAGAACACATAATGTCACATAATTATTTGAATATTATTTCTTCAGGAAGAAAAATACTCAATAAATCATATTTGTAACACCCTGGCTCGGCTATACCGTACATCCGGAGTGGTTACCGCCACACCTAGACTGAACCCAATCAAATCCAGAAAGAGTCCACTCTAGATGCACAGGCTAAAGAAGGAAAACCGTTTCACACGCTTTCTACTTGACAAAAGCTTTTCGTATATATTGCAGCGGAAAGAAAGGAAGGTAGCTAGGTTAGCTACTACTATATATACAAGGATCGACCCATTGGGTCCAAAACATGAAGGTTTAAGTTGTTCACAACTTGTTAGCCATACTAGGCTACAAAAGATATTCACACGACAAAAAGGAAGGAGTTACTCTAAACAGTATACTTCGGAAAGGGCGGAGCAGGAGGAGCAGGAGTCATCATCAAGCAGGATCTGCACACAGTCATCATAGTCCAACACTGGAAACGCAACTTAGATGAGCTCTCAGCGCTCATCGGGCTACTAGAGCCCACGCTAGACAACATCTGGTAAGATACACGGTGAAGTGTAGTTAGCGCGACGGCTAAGTAAGGACATCCATGGGTTATTCAAAACTAAATAAAGGTTTTGTAAAAATTGTTACATAGAAAACCCTATACCTTACTCATCTGCAAAGATTCTACCTGCAACAGTTATAAGGAGCAACTTGCATACACTATGAGCAAAATTCAATAACGTCTCAGGTCATTTTCCCTCTTGACAAGGTCATTTGATAATCATTTTCATACTCAATAATATATTATTAAACAATTAAGCATGCTAGTAAGTAGTAGAAAACATAAATCACACATCTCGCTTGTAATCACAATAGTAGAAAAAACCTTTCCCTCATAATGAAATTCTCATCACTTTTCACCTTTCGAAGAGAGAGATCACCCACAACCTTTGGGTACTTAAAAACTTGTCACATCTTTCTTTCCCGTAGCTACAGTGTAACTACATCCACTTTTCCAAAATTCTACTTAGTTCTAGATAGAAAGTGTGAAGCCTTTGGAGTCCTTTCTCCATTTTTGACCACTTGGATCGTTGAACTCGGGTTCAGTGGTCATCGCCCGGTCTAATACTGATCCCCTGGACTTATAGGAGCGTTGGAATGATTTCTAGCTAGCCTCACTAGGTTCATAAGAACGACACCTACCCGAACATAGAGTGACTATACTTAAGTGTGCACACCCCCGTAGGAGTCCTTTTCCTTCCGGGTGATATAGTACTCGGCGAATAGACTTCGCCCACAGTATGAATGATCATACACATAACTACCATACGGGATAGGCACTTTAAGCTCATCTTTATTCCGTAGGTTAACAAGGTCCTTCACGACTTTTACTAGAATTAAGGTTTGAAAACATTTTCCTTCATTTTCCCTTTTCTTGAGTCAAAATCACTTTTTGGACGTTTTCCACAAAATCAAGTCCTCCTTTGAAATCAATCATCATACTTAACTTAGTTCAAAAGTCTTGTCTCTCAAAACATTTTGCTCAAAACATTTTCCATCATCACACTACACATTTATCACATAAGTCTCATATTTGACACCTACATATAACGTATACATTTCC
>NXFB01000554.1:17517-40781 GCA_002525835.2 Ipomoea batatas | reverse complement strand
ATATATATAATATATATAAACCAATGTTATAATATATATATATTTATAAGTTAGCAAATGTACACCATAAAGAAAATAAAAGAAAAAAAAACCCTAGCTATATATATGGAATTTCCCTAAACCCTCTCAAATAATCATCAGCCGTCACCATCATTTTTGTTTTCCTATTCGCATCCTTCATCATCAGTCGAACAAGAAAAAAGTACACTTAGTCCTCTTTATCATTGGATCAATCATCGATTGGTGTTCTTCCTCCGTCATCATCAGGATCAGGGATTCAAGGGTTAAATAAATTTTGAAATCCAGGTAAGATTTATGTCCATCTAAAATTATATTTACCCCAAAATAAAAATCTGTTTTACTAAGTGTAATATTTTCACTGTAATTCTGAATAATTGGCTTATTTGATTTTTGATTATTATGATACCTCATATGCATATAAATAATTGGTATATCGCGTATTATTTGTAAATATATGTATTCGGTGTGCATGTGTTTTAAAAATAGTCTATCCAGTTGGTGTATTCATCAGTGCAATTACGTTGTGTGTATATGCAAAACTTATGTATATATATATGGACATAGTGTTTTCATATATTGTTGTTTATATATATGTATACACAGAATCATACACAGTAGCTTAAGGAGGAATGTTTGGTACATAAATATATTATACTGTGTTAGGGTAATTAATTATTAAGTATGAAAATAGGATATGCTCATAAAGGTAATTGTAGTGTATTGTGTAATATTTGGTACATGGTTTGCAAATTGTTACAACAGTTATAGATATAGGTGAAAAGTTTGATGAGCTACTTGGGTGGAGTACAAAGATTATAGATAAAGGTGAAAGGTTTGATGAGCTACTTGGGTGCAATGACTTTTGATATAATAAGATGTAAATTTTGAAGGATTTAAGATACATATGTTTTGTCATGGGGATGGTGCCATTTGATATTTTTACCTTGAGGAGTGAGCAGTGATGTAAAAGCTGACTCACTAGGGGGTTTTTATAACTTCCCTGTTATTTTGAGGAGTGAGCAGTGACGTAAAAGCTCACTCACTAGGGAGCCAGAAAACTCCCTGTTTATGAAAATTTATTTTTGAGAACTTGAAAAATTATTCATTTGGTACCGATTTCTCATTGACACTATATATATCAAAGTGTGGATGAATTTGAGAAATTCAATATGTACTCTCGTAAGGTTTCCTCTTGGAAAGAGAATAATTGGGAGATTGGAATTCCCTATTTGGTATTATTATTATTTTTATGAGATATTGGAATTATCTCTTGGATGGTTATTTGAAAAGTTAATGAAATTTTGAGCAGTGATGGTATTATGAAATGTCTTGAGGAGAATGGTTATATACAATTGTTAAGGTAAACATTATATGGTGAATCTTGAGAAAAGAATGGCTGAATTAATTTTGGATATGGTTAGGCAATGCCTTGATCTTCTAGGAATTTTGTGGATATTTATGTGTGATTTCCTCAAGTTATATTTTTAATTGGTTAAAGACTAATTGGTATTGATGAGAATACAAATGTTTAAGGGGTTAATGTGAAATTATATGCTCCTATGTGCTCCAAGGTGCTATGTGCAAAATGTTTTACGGGTGGAGTAAGTCTTACCAGACGTCGTGCTGACTTTGTTTCCCCTTTAGTTAATTTTGCAGGTGATGATTGCATGACAATTTGGAGCATGAGAGCGATTCACACATTTCTAGCTAGATTAGTATTTGGAGTTTTATTTTATTAGATAATCTAGAGCTTGTATTAAAAGAAATGTATTTAGTTCATTGTACTAGTATAAGTTACGGGTTATTTTTTGTAGTTTGTTGTAGCATCCCTATTTTTTTTAGTTGTTTTGTTTTGGGGCTTCCGCAATTATAAGTGATTTTAATTAAATAAATCCTGTTTTACTAAAATATTATGGTTTGGAAAATGGGGGTGTTACAGCTCTTTCCTATGACCTCCAGACTAGCTATGAATTCGTAGACCATTGGGGCATATGTCTGATGACGCCATCCAAAGATCTTGCTCCAAGTCACCGAGTGTCGGCAATGGAAAGGGTTTAGAGCAGCTAAATCAATGAAATTCCATCCAGTAATCGGAAGATTGATCAAGTAGTGGAAACGCTGTTTCATTTTCGTGGTCATGACAATCTCTCGATAAGGATTTTCTTCGTCACCATTTTCCTCTTTTGGTTTCAGCGTACTGGGTTCCTCCATTGGGGCTTTTCCTTTTCTAGTTCTCATTTCCCTTTGATGAGCAGTTGATGATTGTGAAGACATTTCCTAGAAAATAATCAAGAATTGAGACATAGTGCAAGGAAACGTCATCTTAAGTCAAGATCTAGCATTAGGAATCAAAACAACTCAAAATTCTTGCACATTCTTAATATGCCACATACTCTCCTCGAACATATTTCCCAATTAGATTTTTCAGTTCAAAACATAATACGAAATAGAGCAATTGCATTCACATACTAAAAATGATTTGGAATTTAAAAGTCAATGCAAAAAGTCAACTTCATCTTCTTCCTCAAGACTAAGTTGAAGTTGAAAATGAAATAAACAAATAAGCTCACAATAGTAACAATTGTAAGGTTGAGATCAACAATATAACATTAGAGGAACAATAAAGGTTCAATCTTTTCCACTCATGCCCTCAATTTTCATATTAAAATTCAACCAAACAAGAAATGTTCAAATGTCATCTAGTTTCATCAGTTTATCATGTATAAGTTGTACAAAATCATAAGTATTCTCACAAACGTAGTAACAATGTAGGCTCAAATCCAACATATATGCTCTTAAATCATGGATATAATATGAGAGTAGACAAAGCAATGTAGGTCTAAGAAAATACCCATTTAAAATAAATTCTAGCTCTTGAACCATACAAAACAAAGAAAATCTAGAGATTACCTTTATGGATGACCTTAGATATGATATTCCCTTGAAATCTTGCAAGTAAAATGCCTTAGGATGAATGGTTTTTACCTTAGAGATGTAGTTTGCTCGTGGAAATGAAAGAAATGAGGAAAGGGTAAGATTTAAACACATTTACGTCATTTTTACACAGCTTTTCTGGTGCGTGTCCACGCTGGCTTCACGCCTGAAGGCCTGCGTGGATGCATACTGGATTCCATCCACGCCTCCTTCACGCGTGAGGGCGGCGTGGATGTGCTTATTTCGTCCATTTTGAGTTTTATTCGCCTCTTTTGCTCTAGTTGATAACTTGATGGATAAATCGTGGTCGGGGCACGCACTACTACACATACGGCTTTTAACGTCTGCTAAATGGACCCTTTAACGTCGGCTAAAATCCGACGTTGATCTGGCTGACGTTGTAAGGGTACACATACAACGTCGGCTAATAAGACTAGCCGACGTTGTAGGGTAATTTTTTTTAAATATTCATTTTATTTTTCTATTTACACCCAAAACCTGCTCAAATATATATAGCTATCACAATCACATTCAAAACCTGTACAATTTATATTTATAATATCAAAATTAATAAAAGCAATAAATCTCACAATTGATAATAATTAATAATACAAGTTCATCAAAAATTATCTATAGATAAATTGTGTTTCCCTTCTAAAATTTTTGCTATTGTTACTCACTGTATTATCCAAACAACTTATCAAAAATTATCTATATATAAATTGCTGCTCTCTCCACAAAAAACTTGACCTCAAGCTCATTATGTTGGCTCTGCAAGCACAAACAACACAAATAAGATAAGATTTATCAAGATATGCAAAAACATGATGCATTTTTACACTTAAGACAACCATAAATACACTAAAACTAATTTACAAATGCAACTCATCTCTGTTTGCTAAATTTCACTATAGAATAGTTTTCAAAAAAAAAATCACTAGAGAATAACCTCTAACAATGTACATAGCAACTAAATGTTTAGACAATCCCAAATAAGAAGACCCCAAACAATCATGGAGCCATTATTTCCTTGACAGCTTGATCAGCAGCCTTGCATCAGTTGCATGTTTTATGTCCAAATTAACCGTTTCACTATCCAAATACCATATCAGGTTCTAATAGGAAATTTCCACTATCCTTAACATACAATATTATGTCTCTAATCAAGGCCAGAGCATTTTACAATTCATAGTTATATTTTAATTCATAAGCTACCTTGTTTTTAGATCTTCCTTAACTCCTTTCAGTTCTTCTGCTTTCTCTTTCAGTTCCTTGACTGACTGTTGGAATTCCTTGTTTCTGCAACCCAGACAATTGAGGAACGACATGATTAGACTTGAAAACAGAAGCAAATACAAAAACTCTGAAAGAAGGCATCTATACAATCCGATAAAAATCCTATAACTTATTAGATATAACTCAGAAACCCAATTAATAGGAATCAGAAGGCTCCTTCCCTACTTTAACAGACAATTAATATTAACATTCTAAGCTAAAGAGAACAAAATGCAACTTTTTCTTTTTCTTTGTTGGTTTATGATAAAAGCAAATTAACCTTAACAAGCCCCTAAAAACTTGAACCAGTAAGAGTTGATCTTGCTAGCCCAAAGAGCATAAATTAGTAACAATGTCTCAGTAAAATCTTCGGTGTTAAAAAAAATTATGAAAAATTTAATTTTTCCATTAAATTTATGAACAGTAATGTCTCTATTCTCAAGCACTTACATAAAAGGACTCTAAAGTCTCAATTGGTGAAGGTAATAAACTGCTATTTTCATAATTTCATAAAGACCCTCATGGCCTCATACATATATATCAATTATCAAAGATAGACTGCTATAATCAAATTCAAAGGCACTGCTATAATCAAATTCAAATTTCATTAACCATTAAATTAAACCATAAAGCATAAACCATTAAACCATAAAACATAAAGCATAAACCATAATCTGTAAACCATTAAACCATAAAGCATAAACCATAATCTGTAAACCATTAAACCATTGAACCATTAAACCATTTAGCATAAACCATTCAACCATTAATTCATAAAGCATAAACAATAATCTGTAAACCATAATGCAATACTTACAATCTATTCCAGATTTCTAGTGGAGGACTGGAGGACTTACCTAGGCGTTGAGCAGACTAGCAGAAGTTAGGGTCGACCGTCGACGGCGAGCAGTGGCTGGAGATGTCGCAGACGCAGAGGCAAGGTCGCCGCAGTTCGCTGAGAGGTCGAGGTCAGTCTTCTAGTTCGCACTTCGCACTTCGACGCCGGCTAGGACTTGGGAGGACGATGAGTCGGTGACGGCGTGACGCTGGGATGCCGCCGGCGACCACTCGAGGATTCGAGGACGACCGCAGGAGGCGGAATCGACGCAAAGGCATAGTTTAGAGTCGGCGAGGCGAGGCAGAATAGATTAATTATGAGCAAATACCAATTTTTGTCCCACGACTATTAGCAAAATGACAATTTTGGTCCACATGTTTCATTTCTACCAATTTTGGTCCCACGACTATTGTTTAGTACCAATTTTGGTCCCACAACTACTATTTTAGTGCCAAAATTCATCGCGCCGGTCACCCATCCGTTTAAAACGTGTCGAAATCTAAAATTTTTGAAGGTATTTTTGTCCTTTTCAACTCAATATCCCAAATTTGAGCATGAAGAAAGAGATTTAAGCCCTAAGATCGATCACAATTCACAATTTTCCTCCTCAGATTAAGGTAAAATGAGGAAGAAAACTGTGAATTTTGATCGATTTTAAGACTTAAATCCATTTATTCATACTCAAATTAAGATATTAAGTTAAAAATGATGAAAATACGCTTAACAATTTTAGATTTTTGCACGTTTTAAACGGATGGGTGACCGGCGCGATGAATTTTGGCACTAAAACAATAGCCGTGGATGAAAATTGGTACTAAAACAATAGTCGTGGGACCAAAATTGGTAGAAATGAAACATGTGGACCAAAATTGTCATTTTGCTAATAGTTGTGGGACCAAAATTGGTATTTGCTCGATTAATTATTTACATTCTTTTTAGGGTTTTATGATCTTATAAAATATAAATATATAATATATAATATAATAATTAAAAAATTTGAGGGTTTTAGTTTTAAGATTGGAGGGATTTCTTTAAATATAACTAGTTTTTTTCTTTTTAAAAAACCCTACAACGTCGGTTATTTATAGTAACCGACGTTGTAGGTTCAAATAAATTAATACGGCGCGATACGACGTCTGCTAAATCCCTAGCCGACGCTGTATCGCGCCCGGGGCGTAAAAAAATTCGATACGACGTCGGCTAAATCTTCTAGCCGACGTCGTATCATAAGCAGAATGATATTATGTGCGATACGACGTCGACGTATCGCGCCGTAGTATAATGTACACCCTTTAACGTCGGTTATTAGTAAATAACCGACGTTAAAGGGTTTTTATTTATTTTTAATTAATTAATGAACCTTTAACTTCGGGTATTTATTTAGTCGACGTTAAATACCCGACGTTGTATGTGATTTCTGTAGTAGTGACGCTTCCACATGTTGAATCTGCGTGGTTAGTTCAAGCGAAGGTATACGAAAGACAAAGATTATTAGTAAAATAGAAGAAAACAAAACAAATTCTAAGTCCTAAAGGATAACATTGGGAATGCCTCCCAAGAGCGCCACGTTTTACGTCACTGTCTAGAAGCGGTGTGCTCTATCCTTCGAAGCACACCAATTTCGGGACCTTGCCAAGCGTCCCATGTACCTTTGCTTCAATGTAGGACATCCTTGAATTCCCAACCAAATAAAAGAAGAACAATTTGCATAGTTTGAAGAAATTTGGCCTCACTCACCCTCTTTAATTCCTCGAGGATGGTTTGCAATTCCCTTATTTCCTCCTTCTCTCTTCCACCCAAAAGATGTTTTCATTTGTAGCATAAGCTAAGGTTGATACCACATCTCCTCACTCTCATTTTCAATTTCAAATTTAGCAAAGTCTCCCCACTCAACTCTCTCAATTAGATCAAAAGTGAAAATCTCTCCGTTTTCCACCATATCTTCCTCACATTCTCTTTTCTCTTTTCTCATTTCCCCGCTCAATTATACTCAAAGGCTCACCCTCATCCTCACAAGAATAAAATGAAGCATCATCCCCCTCGAAAATTGGGACTTCTTCAAGCACCAACATAACAATCTACTTTCTCTGTAACACTCACCTCTTCTCTGTCATGTTGTTCTTTTTCAACCTCTTGTACAATCCTTGGTTTGGCTTCCAAATTCGGGCTATCATCTAGGATGGGGTAATTAACCCGTAATGAACTTGGCTTCATGAGCTCCTCCATCATAGATAGCATTTTCGTTTCAACCTCTTCTAATGGAAGTCCTTCCTCCTGGAGTGTAGCAAGATAATCTTTCAATTTACTCTTGATTTCGGCTTTTAAATTGGTCGTGTCCTCCTTGGTCATCTTAGTGAATACTTATATCTTGTCTTTTAGAATCTCAATCTCGTCCTTGGCCGGTGGGATATAATCACAAGGATTGGTGGGGGTAAATTATTGAATGGAAGGTGGTGTTTCAAAGAAATGTGAAGCATCGTTTCCTTCATGAATTTGGGATAGAGATGGGTAGTGGGTGTTTGGGTGGGAATTGGGGAATGAATATGGCTCGTGAGTGTAGCTTGGATCAATCTTTTTTATCATTTGTACAAGCTTACTCTCAATATTTTGGAATAAAGCTTTAGAGCTCAACGAGTCATTTTCTTGAAAAATGGGGGATTGTAAAGGGTATTTTTCTTGACAAAGTGGGGTTGGTGTTTCATATGGTGGTGGGTTATGGTTATGTGTATATATGAAATGGATAAGGATAGGGAAGTGGTAAGTAGTGGTGTGGAAATAGATAAAGATTTGGAGGTGGGTAGTGATATGTTGGTGGAGGGTAAACATAGGTGGAATGGGGGTAGTAGGGATATGGTTTGCGCGGAGTATAGTTCAAAGGATTTCCCTCATGCTGTGGGTAATCATGGGGTTTCATATAAGCACTCATTGGCAAGCTTTCAATCTACGAGATTATAAAAACGAGATTATAAAAACGAGGTTCGAGAATTAACTCGGGAGTCTACGGTATCAATACCAAGTGGCATCATACTTAGACTCTCAATCCTCATTCGGTTGAGCCATTTAATCGAACACCTTGCCTACCACTCCTCCCGGGCCTCATCCTTCCGGATAGAAGGCGGGGATGTGGATGAGTTGGACTCGTGAGAGGCCGCTATCGCGCAAACACTCACTTTCTTAGGGTCTACTATCTATCCCGGCCGGAAATAGAAGCAAAGCACAAAAAACTTCAACCACAAAAGACTAAACCCTACTTCATCATTTTCACATTCATATGGCAAAATTCAAACATCAATCGTAAGATCTAACATGAGGCACACACACCCCTCAACATTATCAACACCCCTCAACATTCTTAATGTAGAATAAACAAAATTTCAGCTAGCCCAAGAAAATTAATTGCAAAGAATATTCAAATATGTACCTCAATTATATATTGTATATAACATATTCAAATATTATATATATGCAATTAAAAGAACCAGACAGAGATTATACATGCTCTGATACCAACTGTTAGAATAATTATATCATATATAGAACCAAAATATGTGATAATAAGGATCGTACTAACCTCCAGCCATATCTCTGAATCAACGAAGGTTGAGTGATCTGGACTGCTGCAGAGTTTACGTAAGTACTTTGTCTCTCACTTTGCTCAGCTCTCTCTAGATGATGTATGAGGAATGTAGTGTGAGCAATGAGAGGACTTGTGACCTTATATAACCATTAGCCATCATTGTCGTTGTTGTATATCAATAGGTCTCCTAAACCCTAACCAGATTCCTAATCATAAACGAAGTCTAGCTATTAGGTTATTAGTGTTGCACTATATATCAAACACTTAATATTATCATAACTTATCCTAATGTTATAATAATGTTAGCTAATATTTTCCTCTCGTTTCTTTGATGAGTTTCTTCCACTCGTTTATTTGACGAGGTTTTATGGAGCGTGATTTGATTAAAATGGTCATGGTGGTTGTGAAATTCATCTTGGGCAACGAAGATGACAATAAAAAAGAGCCTCTTTTAAACCATGATATGCAGAAGGGAACATTGTCGCAGAAGATTGGAGATGATTATCCAAGTAGTGTGCAAGACTGTTCAACTTATCTTGCCTATGTTTGGTCAGACCATTAATTAATCTCACGGAGTAGCTAGTTCCTTCAAGGAAAGCTTCTAATTTGTGAAACAGTCTATGAATCAAGTTTTCTGTAGCTTAGTTAGGAAAATTGTTTATATGTCTGACTGTAAGAAATGACTTACCAATTCATCGATCTTTGTTGTAAAGGTTGCTACCTCTGATTAATATATTAGCTATTGTCCCAAAGAAAACCAAACTATTTCTATAATAGAGCACTACCTCTAATCACCAAGATAATTAAATAATTAAATAAAGGCTTATTTTCAGTAGGAGTAAGCAAACCTAGCCAGTGAGGCTTCTATTTGCGAGTGTTATAGTAACAAGATTGGATTACTAGAAGGCAATGAGAGTCATAGAGGATCAGTGGCCCCAAGCGTACGAATACTTGTCCGAAATCCCGAAGCAATCATGGGCATTGTCTTACGACAGTGGTTACAGATTTGACATTATGACTACCAATAGCTTAGAATCCTTTAACAATATAAATGGTTGTCAAACATTACATGTAACTGCTATAGCTCAACTAACGTTCAACAAGTTAGTTGCTATGTTTTTGAACAGGCGCACTGCCACAGAGTTAATGCTACATGCCGGCTTGCGTTGGCCAAAGAATATTTCTAAAGAGATGTCAACGAGGAAACCATTCAAGTACACTGCCATCATTAAGCCATATAATCACCAGATTGGCCTTTACGAGGTTGTTCTTGATAAACCGTGCATTTCTCGGCCAAATGTTAGATTTCATGAACTTAATTTGGAGCAGAAAGCATGCACATGCGGTGAATGTGCGGTAGACGGCTTGCCTTGCGCACACGTCTTAGTAGCATGTCATTTCAGGTGAAATGTCACAAACTTCTTTGTGCTTTCAACGTTTACTTTAAACTATTATAGAACATGTTATGTAGGTGACCTCTATCCAGTGACATCCGAATAGCATCATTAGGACAATAGGGTAATTACCCTACCACCTTCAAATGCGTGCCGCAAAAGTCATAGAGGACAACAAGAAAGGAGTAGGTTTCAAAATGAAATGGACTATGGGAGGCATCATCGTAGTTGAGGAAATTGTCAATAAAAAAATCATAGTAGGGCTCGTGTATTTTTTTTTTCTTTATGATATGTTAAATTCAATGTTGTGTTTTTTTAATTGAATGGTTATGAATTCAATTCACATTACTACCATTTTTTATTATTGAATTAAAAATATTATAAATTATTTTATTATTAAAACATTAACTTTATTATTGAATTAACAATACTATAAATTATTATATTAAATTATGCCATATAAATAAATTTATAATTTAATAATTAAAGATCTCAGAAAGAATACACGCCACATTGAAAATGAAAGAATATATAGGCCTTATACGCCTTAGAGCATCCTTATCAATTTGAGTTTTTTCTTCAGTTTTTTTTGTGAGTCCCAGCATCCATATCATCATTCACTATCTCAGTCAATAACAAAAACTCTTATCCCCATCAATTTTAGGTTTTTTTTTTTCAATTTTTTGTAGACCCACCATTTTATCCATAATATTTTAATTATTTCTATCTAATATCATTATAAAATTATAATTACAATTAATATTTTTTATTATAGTTAAATTAAACATGTTAAAATAAAAATAAAAATTATATACTACATTTATATTGCAAAAATTTTTGTTCAAACTTAAAAAATTTAACAAAAAAATTATACAGAAAAAACAACAGAAAAAAATATATAAACTACAAAAATTAACAAAATTTTAAAAAAAATTATTTACAAAAAAAAAATAAAATTACTAGTTATTGCTGTAGATAGCAACAACCAAAGATACAAAAAAAAAATGAAAAAAAAAAAGTTAAAAGCTAAACAATCAAAGTGGCTGCCAGTTGGCGGTCACTTTGAAGCGCCCCAACGAGCATGTGGGAAACACGCGCCCTCTGGGGCGGGCAGTGCGCGCCTGCCATCTTCTTCTTTAAAAAAAAAAAATAATTTTGACAAAAATCAAACTTTGCACTAGTGAAATTTTGGGAAAAAAAAAAACAATCGGCCACATCAGTGTTTTTTTTTTTTTTTTTAACTTTGAGTAGTTTTTTCACTGCAACAACTCACAAATAACGTCCACTAGAGATGCTCTTATACACATAATAATTTGAGCAACAAAAATCGTAAGAGCATCCATATCAAATACTCCCTCCATCCCAATTTATGTGTTGGGTTCGGTTAACGAGGCTTAACTGAAGTTATTTTTAATCCAATTTTTCATAATATTAAGTTTAGTATTAGTAAACAAAATTTATATATGTAGAAACTATACTAAAGTTCTATTAAACACACAAAAAAAAAATTTAAAAATAAGTAAAAGAAAGAAAGAGTTGATTTGATCAATGAATAGTAAGTATGACAGATAAAATGGGACAGATAGAGTAAACATTTGTACATTTTTTATGTTACAAATATGAGAGATAGTGTAATGAAGAAAAAAAAAAAAAAAAGAAAAAAAAAAGAAAAAGAAAACAAAGGGTATACAGCTGCTGACATTCTAACCCAAAAAGCAAGTAAAAAAAACAACTAGATAAGTAGCGCGTCAAGCTAGGCATTGCTATGCGCAAAAAACGCACAATTTCAAGTGTTTTTTTAAAATCAATTTTTACACTCTTACATGGATGATGGGAATGGGTTTCGAGCCTTAGTGAAGGCAACTGTTCTCTTTGTACTTCAGTAGGTTGAGAAAGTAGCTATGAACAGATACTACACTGTAACCGAGTCAGTAATACTAAAAAAAAAAACCAACACTTGTAAGGTAATTTATTTTTTCTATCTCTTACCTTCTCTCTCCTCCAACTCACTATTCCAAAAATCCAAAAAAAATCATTTATATTCATGCTCTAATAAGATAACTACTTTTTGTATTCTATCACTTCTTGCATTTTTCGATATTGTTGTCCCGTTATTGGTTTTGTCAGCAAAGCAATCTATGCCTCTAGAAAAATGGCAGTGGTGCCGTAAGAAAAATTCCAAAAATCCAAAAAAAAAAAAATCATTTATATAGATGCTCTAATAAGATAACTACTTTTTGTATTCTATCACTTTTTCATTTTTCAATATTGTTATCCCTGTGATTGGTTTTGTCAGCGAAGCAAGCTATGCCTCTGGAAAAATGGTAGTGGTGCCGTAAGAAAAGTTCCAAGTTCTCATAAACTCTCACTTCTGAGTAGATGATTCACAGTGTTCCACAAACTTTCATGAGGACTGAGAATTTGATAGAGGATTTCCAAATTCCAAAATTCAAATAATCTTATTTCTTATTGAAAAATATTACTTGGTCTCTTAAGTTCTACTCCCTACTTTTACTTTCTCACACTAAAATTTGATGTTGACATTTTCATTAGGATTCACAAAATGAAAATAACATATCATATCTTAGCACGTTAGGAGTAAAAGTGAGAGTAGAAAATGTGAGTCCATATAGTATAACTCTTTCTTATTTCCTCCAAATCCATAATAGCAGCGTCCAGTGTGTCCGGGAGGAATTTAGCAGCTAGTCCACAACTCTCATTTCTTAGTAGATGATGCACAGTGTTCCACAAACTTTCATGAGAACTGAAAATTTGGTAGAGGATTTCCAGAATTTAGCAGCTAGTCCACCAACTCTCTTTTCTTTTTCTTTCTTTTCCTTCTTCAATTCTTTCCTTCCTTCAGCCGTGTCTTTCTACAAAAATCCCTCTACTTTCTCTTACAGGTTGCTTTAGGAGGAGCTGCTTGATTCCCATATGCAGAGAAGACGCTAGCTTCTCTCATTTGGCTCACCATCATGTCCTCGTCGGAGAACTTCCACACCAGGCCACCGACGAACCAGCTTGTCGTCAGATCGGTGATTGGATCCGTGTCACGTATCTCTTCATCCTTTGCTTCCATTCTTGCCAGTTTGCGTACGGCCTCGGATACAACAAGGCAGTGGAGATAAACCAGAACGTTATTTCCAAACATTGCAAAGCTTGCTTGAGCAGCGACTCATTGGTGTAATATGGCACCTCCGGGTTCGGAAGCCATTTTCCTGTGGCAGATCTATGATTTAATTTGTATGGCGAGGAGGCGCTGAAATCTGGCTAAGTCACGCAAGACCTTCGTACTCATCTTGAACCTCCAGGTCCTGGGACGAATCGGGGTCGAAGCTGAACCCTAATTCGATGCAATCACAGATCGGAGTAGCTCATCCAAGTCGTATGCGGTCACGTTCTTATTCCACTCCGGTCGCGAGCGGTTATTCTACTTCCGCCTGAGCCAAGCCTACTTCCTGTGCGAGTCTTCTCTTTCTCTTTGCCGGAAAACTCATTGGATAAAAGTAAAACACTCATGATGATAACTTGTTGTGAATTAGAGTGTTTCCTTATGTGAATATTGTATAATTATACATTCAAAACCATATAGAAAAAGAGAGAAGAATAAGATAATGAACTCTAAAAATCCTCCATATATAACCACTTTCGTTAGATAATCCATGATATATATTAGTCATTATACGGTGGACCATGGTCCTAAAACGTTGTCCTTTCACGGCGGTGGTTTAACTCCGTCTACGAAGTTGTGACGTGCGTTAGTGCTCTGATCCTTTTTTTTTTTAATATAAAACCAAAAAGGCAATGTTTGTTTCCACTTTCTTTTCAACTAAGCAAGAAAAAACTTACTGTCTTCTCCAAAGCGAGCTAGCATTTACACCGTTGTTTTTCCCTGCTATTTTCATCGGTTTCCTCGTCGTATTCTACCGCTTTCAAACATCATTGCAGTAGCATAACTTCAATACAGGTAAAACCCATTGTTATATGTCAAGCAAAATCCTATTTACCTATTTTGCATGACCTAAAGTTTAATATAGGTTTTTTACAGCCATTGCAACGCATGCGTTCATATTTCCCACCAAAAATATGCAGTGATAAACATATATATTACAAAATATATAATATTATTGTCAAATCTGAACAAAAATCACATGTGTATCATTCAAAAAAACTGTGTCATATTTAAAATGATACTAAGATTTCCAAACAATGAAACTACATGGTTTATAAAATCAAACTGGTTGGGTGAAAACACTTGTAACTGCATGTGTTGATCAAAGAAACTGTAGTGTTTTAAAAAAGAAACTATAGTACTATAAACACCACCGTCGTCCTTCTTGCATAGCACCACCCTCGCACCAGACCGCACAATCGCCAATCCTCTCTCTCGTACAGTTTGTCGCACAACCGCAACACCACACCTCTCTTCTCTTTCTCCGCTTCGAATTGCTTTTAATGGAAACAAGATCAAATTTTAGTCATTCCTTACGATTTTCTATTCATCTGTAGTTTTATTTTCATTAATTTGTGTCTTTATTGCGAAAATTGTAAGACCCAAAAAGTTTCGATGATACGGTTAATTGGTTATTTTTCGATTATATTATATACCCTCGGTTATTCAGCTACAGATTTTACTAAAGCTCTATAACTGAAAAATAATCGATTAACCGTATAATCGAAAATTTTTATATTATATATTAATATGAAAAGAAGGATGCATCAGCTTAAACCCTAATTCCTCATTGCCTCACAAGGCACGGCCGTGTGCCTTCACGGGAATCAGTTCACGGCTTCACCGCTTCAAGGCTTCACTCTTCAGACATCAGTGCCTTGTGGCTTGTGCCTCTCGTCTCTCTAGTCTCTCACTCTCCCTCAGACGGTCAGACCTCCATCCCTCTCGCCTCTCGTCTCGCTCAGCCACCTCTCTCCCTCTCGCCTCTCAGCTTTCTCAGTCTCGTCTCGCTAGCTCGCTGCCGTAGCCGGAGGTCGGAGTCAGTCACTCAAGCTTCGTCCACTCGTCTAGTCTGATCTGGTAAGCTTCGCACAGCTGCAGACCTGCAGTTTTATTTTAATGCTATTTGTTGATTTGTTCTAGTATAGGTTTATATTGTATAGCACTAGCGTATAGGTAATTTATATTGCTAGGTATGCTATTTGTTGATTTTGTTCTATTTGTTCTAGTAGTATATTTGTTCCAGTAGTATATTTGTTCTAATATATTTGTTTCAGTAGCATATGAACCCTAGAATTTGGATTGCATTCTTATTATTATTAGTCGCTCTTTTTCTTGAAAATTTAACTTTAGTCCTTTGTCTTGCATTCTCTATTTCTCTATAATTCAATTTAAAAAAAACCAAAAAAAAAAAAAAAAACAGTAAAATACAGTGAGAAAAAAAAATAGTAGCTGTCGTTCTTGTTTGTTATGCATTCCATCCTTTTTAAATCTATTGAATATAGATTTATTATTTAAGTGGGGAAATGCTAAATTAAGTGGGGAAAAGGAAGGAAATAAAAGTAGAAGGAAAACTAATATATTTGACTTCATATTTGGAAAGTAATGGACTTGCTTGATAACTCTTGGAGATTTAGCCCATGTGTATTGCATTGTGATTTTAATTAGCACTGATGGTAGCAGTTGCCCATATCATATTTGTTAGATCCACCTAGATTTGAATTCTCATCTAAGCTGACTTTTTTTTTGTCTGGTATATAAATCCTGTTTTCTACCTAATTCAACTGGTTAAACATGAGTATGTGGCTGTTGCCATTTTCAATTCCCTATATTTATACTTTTAGAGTGACTTCAATTCCTGAGGAAGGGTCTACTTTCTCTTTTGTTATTTGTTTAAGATGCTAATGTTAAAATTTGCATTTTGTTTGCTGAATTTGTGGATACCTCTCTTTTTGCTTGCAGAAACTTGTACTCTTTGATTATTTTAATGAATTCACCTATATGAATATCTTTTTAATTAGGCATCTTTGAGGGGTTTCCTGGGATACTTCATGAAGGAGAGATAGATAAAAGGGTTCAGTTCCTAATTGAAGACCTCTTTGCATTAAGTAAAGCTAAGTTTCAGGTAAACTAAATCTTTTATTACTCCCTTTCCCTTTCCCGTATTAGCCTTATATTTTATAAGCTAACTTAAAGGCTAGTCTAAGTGTGTACACACATTAGTTGTTACAAAACCAAGAAAGCTACAAATCAAAATACAACAAACTTATAAGGAATGATGTACATATAAAATATTGATGCCTATTACGTGTAGACTCACAGATACAACGGTTAGTTTAATTATGCAGTGATAAAATTGAAGGGAGAGAGAGAATCTATACAAATAATATATGGGGTTGTCTCTTGAGTTTTTGTTGGTTTTATTGCTACTTTAAAATTATAAATTTGTATTTATTTGTTGGATGACAATGCCCAAGGTTAAACAAGGATTGAAGAGCTGTTACAGGAGGACCATAATGTAAAACACATGAGGGAAAACTTTCAGAAGTCAGAAACAATCTTCTCTTCTTTCAAAACTTACTATACAACTCAGTATCCATGATGATCGAGCTGCTGCCGCCTCCAACTACTCAAATGGTGAAATAGGTAAATGTTAGGCTTAATATTCTTTCCGGTTCTGATATCCACATTTAGTGTGTTTCGAATGAGCAGATTGTGTATCAAGTTATATACAGTAGGTATGCATTTGATTAGAACTTTGTGAACAATTTAGACTTTGTGATTGGAATTGTTTATTGTATTTTGAAGTAGATGATGGATTCTTGTGTATTTTGAAATACTTTACATACTAGTAGAAGATGATTATACTAATGAATTAATGCTTTGGTATTTATGGTGTTTAGATAAATTGTTTTCATTATATTATTATGCATAAAATCAAAACAGGTTAAAATTAAAGTAATGGTTTAAAACTGTTGTCTTATATATCAAAGACAACGGTTAAAAACGTTGTCTATCAGTGTGACTTTCAACAACGGTTGTTTTAACAACACACAATAGACAACGGTTAAAAATTGTTGTATTATATAAAAAGACAACGGTTAAAAACCGTTGTCTATGCCTGTGACTTTCAACAACATTGGCTTCAACAACACTCAATGGACAACGGTTAAAAAACTGTTGTCTTTCTCTAGAAAAGACAACGGTTAAAAACCGTTGTCTATGTGTGTGACTTTTAACAACACCGGTTTCAACAACACTCAATAGACAACGGCTAAAAAAAGCGTTGTCTTTTCTAGAAAAAACCGTTGTCTATGTCCATGACTTTTAACAACACCGGTTTCAACAACACTCAATAGAAAACTGTTAAAAAACCGTCATCTTTTCTAGAAAAGACAACGGTTTTTAACCGTTGTCTATGTCCGTGACTTTTAACAACACCGGTTTCAACAACATTCAATAGACAACGGTTAAAAAACGTTGTCGTTTCTAGAAAAGACAACGGTTAAAAACGATTAAAAACCGTTGTCTATGTTCGTGACTTTCAACAACACCGGTTTCAACAACAATCAATAGACAACGGTTAAAAAACTGTTGTCTTTTCTAGAAAAGACAACGGTTAAAAACCGTTGTCTTTGCACGGGACTTATAACAACACCGGCTTCAACAACAGAAATTTTAAAACCGTTGTCTATGAGCATTTTTCTTGTAGTGAGTGTTTGTTAAAAAGAAACTGTAGTGTTTTTAAAAATAAACTATAGTATTGTTAAAAGAAATTGTATGGTGTGTAAAATGTAACCGATTAGGCGGTGTCACGTTATCTCCTAAAAAAATATTAAATAAAACTATATAGTAATTGAAATGATACTGTAGTGTTTTTGGAAAGAAACTACATCGTTTATAGAATGCAACTGATAATGTATTGTCAAATATTATTATGTGTAATTTTATTTGAAACTGTAGTGTATCCAAAAAGAAACTGTAGTGTATCTAAAAAGAAACTGTAGTGTTTGGTAAACGAAACTGTATGGTGTATAACATGTAACAGATTATGTGGTGTTATTATAAGCCCTTAAAAATGTTAAATGAAACTATAGATTAACTGAAATGATACTTTAGTGTTTTTGAAAGGAAACAACAGAGTTAATATTATGGAACTGCAATGTGTTGTTAAATATTCTCATGTGTTATTCCATTCGAAACTGTAATGTATTAAAAAAGAAACTGTAGTATTTTTAAAAGAAAATCGTATATAGTATATGGCAAAAGAAACTGTATGGCGTATAAAATGTAAGTGAGTAGGTGGTGTCACAATAAGTCCTAAAAATGTTTAATGAAACTATATAGTAACAAACATGATAATGTAGTGTTCTTGAAAAGAAACTAAAGGGTTTATTAAATGGAAATGACAATATGTGGTTTCAAATATTCTAATGTGTAATTCCATTTGAAACTACAATGTAATGGAAAAGAAACTATAATGTTTTTAAAAAGGAACAACAGTGTTTTGTAAAAGATACTATATGATGTATAAAATGAAACTGACTATGTTAAACAAAGAAAATTGTATAGCCTATGAAATCTAACTGGTTATAATGATCGTTGATGATTTGTGACCTTATTGTAGGGAAGATCTTATCAAAGAAATGAAGAAGGCAACAACAAAGCAACAAAAAACTAAGGCCATCCAGGATTCACAAGCAGCAATACCAACACCACCTACTGAACCCGCTACTCATGATGCACAAAAAAAAGACTAAAAGTGCGCCCAAGCGCAAGGCAGCTAAGGACAATCTCCCAAAAAAGTCAAAAACCAAAAAATAAAAAACAACCCCACAGAAGACACTAATTGATGACATTGAGTACCTGCCAACAAGAATATCCTTGAAATACTTTCGGGAACTCATATCATCACTATCACCTGCACAACAACAAGCAGTAAGTGACATTGGTTTTGGCACAATGTTAACGATGACAATTTTTGAATGGGATAGCAGATTAACAAGATACTTTGTTAAGAACTTTGACGTTTATAGGTGCTCATTCATTTTGGATGGGGATGAAATGATGCTATCTCTAGATGATATGTACAGCATGATGGATATCCTCAAAGGAAATTAAAACCTTGTCATTGAAGCTGCTTCGGAAAACGAACCTAGCGAATATGTAAACCTTTTGATTCAATGGAGGCAACGGTGGGGGATACCTAAGGGTTCACCGGTCACAAAAAAACATGACAGCGCTCAATATTGAACGGGGAGACGGTGGGGATTGGTTTAAGAGAGATTTTGTTATCCTGTTTGTGTCCAGCTTGATCAAAGGGAACCAAAGCATAAATGCAACCTACAAGATCCTATACTCACTGATTGGTGTCTAAAAAATAAGAGACTTGAACTGGTGTTAGTACACTTTCAAGGCTTTGATTGCTCCGTTGAAGCATGGAAACAGATGACTGATGCATATTTCACTAGTCCTGCACTCTTCTTGATATATGGTAATAATTTAGAACATATCTTTATAATATTTCTCTTATTATCCTATATACTAAAACAATTAAATTAAACTCATACTAATTAATATTGTTATTGTTTCAAAAATAGTTGACATACCTTGACCGCTTGGAATTCAAAAGCGAAAGGATAAAAAGGACATCTTCTGCAATCACAACATGGACTGAAGAAGCAGTAAAGAAGAGGATCAAGTCAGAGATCGTTTGGTAACTTTGGACGAGGAAAGGCACCCCAGCAATTTGATAGAGAAGAAGAAAAGATATGTGAGCATATTAATTATCGAGAATGTAGAAAATGATATGTCAAATGAATCATTGAGGAAGGTCGCTTCTATCTTGAGGAAGATGGCATACACTGTTGTTGAATTTGCTGAAGTTATGGCTGAAATTGGGAACACCAGGACTTGAGGTGGAATCATCAAGAAAATGTTTGAAAACATTGCTGGCATGATCAATGTCGTGTCCTCTTCTCAACCTGCACCATAAGAAGGACTACTAGATGATGATGACATTTTCAATCAGCAAAGTTTTCTTGATGCAGTCAGTGTTCTTGAACAAGCATTATTGTAGACAACCAAGAACTACCCAACACAGCCTACACAACCTCCAACATCACAATCACCGCACCAAATTCAAACAACAAGTTTGACCTTGGATTGTCCTTTACTCCAACACCACCAGCTCATAATGTCCCTACATCAATAGAACAAATACAAGATCAAGCAGTTGCAACTGAAATCCAGAACATTGCAGCGAACATTCAGGAGGGCAGCGAAAAGACAGTTTCTGATGAAGAACTTGAGACCACACAATCATATGATAGCCAAAAGGAGCTCTTTAATAGGTATGCACAACCCTTTTATATTTATAATTATTTAAAACATATTTATTATATGTTATCAAAATGAAACTATACTTGTATTCAAATGATACTATGGTGTTCATGAAAAGTAATTGCATTGTATATAAAATGAAACAGGTCTTTCTCTCCGAGAGGCACAGGAGCTGGCCTAGGGGGAATCGTCACTTGTGGGAATTGAACCCGGGTTCTCTCAAAATTTCTCCCCACAAAGAGAGCTCACTTGCCACATGAGCTACCCCGTTGGGTTGTCTCACATTTTTATTCTATGTTTCTAAGTAAAACTATAGTTGTATACAACTGATATTGAAGTGTTTTAAAAAAAAACTGCAGTGACTGCAAGGTTAAACTAATGACCAACATGTCTCACATGTATTTTATATGTTTCCTAATGAAACTGAGGTTGTAATGAAATGAAACTATAGTGTTTATGAAAAGAAACTATAGTGTCTATAAAATGAAACTGACTAGCATGCCTCAAATATATATTGTATGTTCCCAAAAGAAACTTTAATTGTAATCAAATAATACTAACCAAGGACAAGCTGATTTTATATTACGTGTTTATGAAAAGAAATTGCATTGTATGTAAAATGAAACTAACCATCATGCCTCACATAATTATTGTATATTTCAAAAATGAAATTGCAGTTTGATTGTTGAACCTGATGACGATGACCTATTGTGGAAGTGATGATTGAAAAGAACTGAAGATTTAAAAATCTGCCCTTACACCTGAGATCGCCCTATTGGACAAAAAATGATGAACAATTGAATAATGTTGGTCCCAAGGACAAGCTGATTTTATATTACGTTTTCCTTGATCTAACTGAGGAACACTGTTATCTCCCTTTCGTGTGCCTAACTATTTTAATTATATATATTCCTACTTTTGCTAGTGAAAAACTATTTTGCCATGGTGGATACTGATATCTACTATTTTGTACAATAATTCACCCCTTATTTTAGTTGTACTGTTTTAATGCTTATTTTCTTTATCCTAATGAAATTGAGAATTGTTTGTGTGTTATATTATCCCAAGAGTTGAATTATTCAAAATGAGCAGCAAATGAAGAGTTTTGGAAGAAAAGGAAATTACCCAGGAAGAATAGGAAACAAGAATATGAATTGGAAAAGAATTGGAAGTTGCCTCATGAGCCCAAGGCCCATCTATCTCCTATATATTCTGGAAGTTCCCTTACAGAGTTGAAAACCCTAGTTAGTTTTAGTTTATTTTCTCTATATTTCCCTAGCATAGTTTGGATTAGTTTCACATTAGATTATTTAATTTCAAGATTAGAATCTTGGATTGAAGATTGTATTTGTTCTTTATCAGTTAAGTTCTCTTATTCCTTTATTACTTTCTTGCAATGTTCATGATTATTTATTATTGCTTTGCTTTGTTTATTTCAATCATGCTGGAGTAATTCGTTTATGGGTTCGGATTAGGGTGTTAATCTTGATGTTCAATTTATGATTAATTGCATAAAGGGATTGAATCTTTTACCTAGGGTTTATGTTGATTTGGGGATTTCTTTGCACTAGTTATTGGTTTGTGGCCACAATTAATTGCTAGCCTAGGAGAGGGATTCATTACAACGACAGTTGGATGGAGACCTCGAGCCTTATTACCAATCTCAACCTAATTTTCATACTATGAAAGTAGAGGTAATTTTGGAGGCTTACAATGCTTAGGTGCTTAAGGTTATGATTGATGCATCACGACAGTGGGGCAATCTTAGCCTAATTCTCTTATTGATTACGAAAGTAGCTGAGTTGAATTCTTTTGTGCATTTCCCATATATCCCTTGGTTAATTATTCTTTCCCTAATTCTGAGTTTGCTAGAACATCAAGGTTACAATCCCCCTAATCAAGCCCATACCTTTATCATACAGTTTACACCTTAATCAATTGCTTTATTTTATTTCACACCTTTCAGTCTTTGTTGCTTGGATTTTATTAATCCACATACTCTAGTGCCTCGTAATTCACACAATTACGTGCCATAGCCCCAATCCTCAGCGGAACGACATTACACCCTTTTTACACTCCCATTTATACAACATCAGATACTACTTGAACAGAGACCAATTTTAGACTTTGCCATGATTTTAGATTACGTTTTCCTTGATCCAATTAAGGAACACTGTTATCTCCCTTTCGTGTGCCTAACTATTTTAATTATATATATTCCTACTTTTGCTAGTGAAGAACTATTTTGCCATGGTGGATACTACTTGAACAGAGACCAATTTCAGACTTTGAGGAATGGGGAGCTTGAGAGTGTGTTCCTAGACATCTGGTGTCTGCAACTTAACGAATTAAATCTTAGTCGAGGGGTAGATAAGCCAAAAAGAATATTCTTCTCAACACAATCTTTTGTAAGCAACACAAGTTTTTACATTATGCATGATTTTTATAAATAACAGAGTGATTTTTTTACAGCTCCAAATAGACAGCTCATCAGATTGGGCAAAGCATGATGAAGCAAGCAAACAACTAGACTTTGAGCAATGCTTGGACACTAAGATTAACAATGTTGGAAACTTGGATATTAGTGATGCTCAACTGGTAAATCATGTCGTATGCAAAAATATAGTAGTTAAAGTTAGACAAGCTACTTACCTTTTATTAATTGTTAACAGGTTTTCTTTACCATATACCGGCATAATCACTTCTTCATCATGTGCTTCAATTTCAAGACATCAATGCTTGAAATCATTAACAACCGGCCACTCCAAAATGGGTTAAAAGTTCAAGACAAGTATGCCAACGAACAGTCCACAAGTGCTAGTAAGTACTATAATCAACTACTTCATTATAAAGACACACATGACACTATAATGCATATCTAATTAGTTTCAAATTGCAGCAAACTACATTTTCAAGGCATTTGCAAAAAAA
>NXFB01000554.1:0-13506 GCA_002525835.2 Ipomoea batatas | reverse complement strand
CTTGAGTAGAAACCTTGGCTATGGAGTGTTGAAGCTTTGAAGAAGAAGATGAAAATCTCTCCTTACTCTCCCTCTCTCTATTTCGGCCAAGTGAAGGGAAAAGGGGAAAAAAAATGCTTAAATATTTACCCACTTGGTTGACTAGTCCACCCTTATGGATAAGATCTAACATAAAATAGAATAAAATAATCTAAAATATCTTAGCTTAGACTGATTGAGATTAAATCAGATAAACTCTCGGTAGAAACTAATTTAAATCAAATAATTTTCGAAACCAAAAATTTACCCCAGACTGAAACTCAAAATTGGGCTAGGTTCGGTACACCGCGAAATTTCGCGATGTACGATCAAAAATAAATTTTTTCTGCTATGAGATAATTTAATTAAATAGGAAATTCCAGAATAATAGTATGATGCCTAAAAATCCATTTCCTAGGACAAACGGGTCCGAATACTAGTTCCTAAAATTTTTACGGTTCGTGACCGGTACGTAGATCGCAGCTTATTAATAACTAGCCTCACTTATAAAAATCCTTCTGAAGTACCGAGAGATCGTCTCACAAATGTCATAGCCTAAAAAATATATTTTTCGAACCCTAAACTTATCAGAATAGACGAGGGGTTACAGCTTCCCTGTGGATCGATAACCCCGGAATACTCCGGGTATTTTCTTGTACCTTAAAAAAGCTACGACCAAATTGGCGCCGTTGCCGGGGAAGCGGTGTTTTGTATTGACATTAGTGAAAAAAATTTCTAGGAGTCTATTCCATTATCCTTTTGTTTGTTTTTGTTTTTGTTAACAATTTTTTTTTTATGGATGGATATGAATTTCAAGGAGCTTTGCCACCATTTTACTCTTCTTCCCATGATTATGAGATGAGTTGGAATAGGTACCAAGACTATGGAGGAATGGAACAACAACAACATTTCTCAAATTATGCCAACTCAAGCCAAGACCATTTCTATGAAAGCTCCTCTCAAGCATTCACATCACAATATCAATGGTGTTCTTTTTGTGGAGGGGATCACTTTGAAGAAAATTGCTATACACTCTACCCCACCAATCATATTCTTCAACAACATACTCAAGGATTTTGTGCCAACATGAGTCAAGCCACTTATCAAGGAGACACACCACCATGTTCACAAGCCTTGTGGTGTACATATTGTGGAGGACCTCATGAGGCGGAAAATTGCTTCACATTTGATCATAATTACCAATACGGTGGGCGATCTCAAGTGCTTCCATACCAAGAGTTTCAACAAGAATGCCAACCACTTGACCCGACATTTGAGGTGGAATCCGCGAAGGGCAACAAGCTTATGCACATGATGTCTCAACTAAAAAAGCTACAAGCTCAAGTGGATCAAGATATTGCTAATTGGGAATATCAAAAGGAGTGTGCGGACCTTGAAGATGAGGGCAAAGAAATATTTGATCAAGAAAACACACCACCTACTTCACAACCCTTAAGGTGTATATTGTGTGGAGGACCTCATGAGGGTGCAAATTGTTTCATCTTTGATCTCAAGTACCGATATGATGGGCGAACTCTAGATCCTCTAGTGTCTCCGTACCAACAATTGTGCTTGTGAAAGGAAGGTCATGAGGTTGATGAAAATGAAAGGGAGTGTGAGGACCTTGGAGAGGAAGATGAAGAAATATGTGATAAATGTATTGAAATGGAAATTTTGGGAAATGAAGGAGAGGTGAAGATACAAGAAAATGGTGACAATGAGCTACTTGCAAATGGCTCAATGGAAAAATTGCTCAAAGAAGATGAAACATGTGGCGCAAACAAAGAACACTCTTCATTGGATGACACCCTCTTTGATGAAAATTTTAGAACAATTTGGGAACCGGGAGGTGTCAATGTTCTTGAAAGTGTAGGCCCCCATTGGCCAATGTTCATATCCAATGACTCTCATCTCTTATTGGTGCATGAGAAGGATCCAAGAGTCTCGTTACTTGATCGAGAGAAAGAAGTGGAAAAAGAGATGAGGGTTGATGAAGATAGCATATTCTTAGAAGTGGATCGTTGCAATTTCTTTGAGAAGAATATGCTACTTGTGAGCTTAAAGAAGTTCCTTAATGCCCGGCATTTAAGGACATATTTTGAAGAAAAAGTGGATGGAGAAAATGGACTCATCTTTGTCCAAACATGCATGGATTGTTCCTTGAGAGGTTGAGTCGAGCTAGCGACATTAAACTTAGCGCTTCATGGGAGGCACCCCATGTTATCTTACATTTTCATGCATTTTCCTTTATTGCAATTTTTTTTTCTCTTTATGTTTTTGTTTACCTTTAGTTTATTTTGAATAATAACTTTCTCTCCTTATTTTGTCATGCCATGCTTACATTTTTGTTTAGATGTGTATATCCCTTGGCTCGTAGGATCGATTTTGAGGAGTAGATATTGATTTGAGGAGGCTTCTTGATGTGCACAAGATACTCACTAAGGGGGTCTCTTTATCTTTCTCTTGCTCCTTGTGATTTATTGCATTATCTTGTTCAAATTGATCAAACCTCACCCTATCCCCTCTTGTGCTTAATGTTTTATCTATAGTTCTTTAATTGCTTGAATGAAATATCTATTTGGGTTTATTACTTGTGTTGTAATTGTGGCTTAATTTATTGATGCTTGTAGTTAAGGATCCTAATTACTTGTTTCATTGCTATATTTGTCTATGAATTTGAGCACCCACAATTGCACTTGATTCTTATACCTCGAGAGAGGACATGTTGATTAAGGGATTTATTGTGAATAACTCATGAGAGTAAGTATTCCAATTGTGAATAGCCCACGACAGTGGGTATTCCATTTATTGCTTGTTCTTGATTATATGTTGTGAATAGCTCACGAGAGCGAGTATTCCGATTACCTTATTTTGGGTTTGAATTACGAGAGTAATCTTTCCCTTTTAGATTGCAATCATCCACACTTGTTTTAACCCGAATGATTATTTCACTTTAGATTGGCACTAGGTGATTAAACACTTTGACACCCAAAAATCCCTCTCTTAATCTCTTGTATATAAAAGTCCGTTTGCCTTGCTTCATTTATTTTGTTTTCATAATTAACTATAAATACCCATTGTTAACGTAGGAATAGCTTCTCGTGAATTAATTAGTAACTAGTGCTTGATACCTCGCTTCCCTGTGGATCGATAACCCCAGAATACTCCGGGTATTTGCTTGTACCTTAAAAAAGCTACGACCATAACACAAATGCATGACCTTTACTTGGCATCTTTACGCGCATTGTATACATCAAGGAGTGTCATGATGCCAATTAATATATACAAGACGAATGTGATAAAGAAAGCCCAAGATTTGTTTGTCGGTAAAAAATTGTGAATGAGGATATGTATGTGAAGACAGATGTGATTGTGTTGACACATTACTACATTTTGATTTAAATTTTTTGGAAACCCAGGTAGCATGGACTACATTTGATGTGTAGGTTTTTGGAAACCAAGTAGAAGGTTTCATTGATAGTTTTGGTGATTAACAAGTTTCTTTGATAGCATTATGGTTTTATATTTTGGTGACAGTGAACACAACTATTAAGTTCTTGACTTATCATGTCAATATATATCAATAGAATATCATTTCATGCATGCTACAATTTCATTCACAAATACTTTAGTTTAATTTGATAAAGTGGTGTCAATTCTTATGTGTAATTCCATCTAAACCTGTAATATATTAAAAAATGAACTGTAATGTTTATAAAAAGAAACTATAGTGTTTATCAACTGATACTATAGTGTTTACATAATGGAACTGAGTATGTTTTGTCAAATATTATTATGTGTTATAAGAAAAAGACATTAGCTTGGTATATAACAATGAGGATTCAATAATCTGATAATCATATTCACAAGAGTGTACAAGAGATAGATAATAAATAATACTAAGTAGAGTCCTAGTAGAACATATACTAATAGACTCCTAACACTCCCTCTCAAGCTCAAGAGGCAGGAGAGCTAACATTGAGCTTGCCACGAAGAAACGCAAACCGCATACTAGAGAGAGGCTTGGTGAAAATATCGGCAAGCTGATCCTTAGTCGAAATGAAGTGAACCTGCAACTCCTTCTTGGACACTTTATCACGAACAAAATGGTAGTCGATATCCACATGCTTCGTACGAGCATGAAAAACCAGATTCGCACACAAGTAAGTAGCCCCCAAGTTGTCACACCACAACTTAGGAGCACTAGGCGACGACAAACCAAGCTCACGAAGCAAAGGCACAAGCCAAGTGACCTCCGTAGAAACATCAGCAAGAGCCTTGTACTCGGCCTCAGTAGAAGAGCGTGCCATTGTGCGCTGCTTCCGGCAAGACCATGAGATTAGATTGGCACCCAGAAACACTGCAAAACCACTGGTGGACTTCCGGTCCTCCAAACTGCCAGCCCAATCTGAATCCGAAAAAGCATGCAAGTCAACCGACGAAGACCGAGAAATAAAGAAACCATAATGCAAAGTGCCTTTAATGTAGCGCAGCACACGCTTCAGCATCCCCAGTGAGCCGTAGTAGGAGCATGCATATACTGACAGAGCTTGTTGACGGCAAACGAGAGGTCGGGCCGAGTGACCGTAAGATACTGAAGAACACCAGCAAGACTACAGTACAGAGTCGAGTCACCATACGGAACGTCCACGGCATCAGTCTCATGAACAAGCGAAACCGGAGTAGCAACAGGCTTGTAGTCAACCATGCCAGCACGCTTAAGAATATCAGACACATAGCGCTGCTGAGAGAGATGCATACCACCAGGCATCGAAACAGTCTCAATACCCAAAAAGAAGGACGGAGTCCCCTGGTCTCGAACCTTGAACTCCAAAGCCATCTTGGAAACAAGACCAGAAACACGAACCGAGTCGGAGCCCATAACCAAGATGTCGTCGACATAGACCAACAAATACAGCTGCACAGAAGCAGAAGAGTAAATAAACAACGACACATCAGTTTTGGAAGAAACAAACCCAACAAATACAGCTTAAGACCATACAAGGACCGCTGAAGCAAGCAGACATGATCCGGGTTTGCCTTTTCCTCATAACCAGGTGGCTGACGCATATAGACAGTCTCAGCCAACGCCCCATTCAAAAAGGCATTGTGGATGTCAAGCTGCCGAACTGTCCAACTCCGCAAAACTGCCAAAGAAAGAAGAAGACGCACTGTAGTCGTCTTAACCACCGGACTAAAAGTCTCAAAGAAATCCTAGCCAGCAACCTGATTGAACCCTTTCACCACAAGACGGGCCTTATAGCGCTCGATGGACCCATCAACTTTCCTCTTGGCCCGAAATACCCACTTGCAGCCCAAAACATTCATACCAGGAGCAAACGGAACCAAGCGCCAAGTATGGTTATGCAACAGTGCATTGAACTCAAGATCCATGGCCTCACACCACTCAGGAAACTTGACCGTCTGGGAGAAACACGTCGGTTCAGGCACACCAATCGCAGTGGTCAATGCAACATGCTGAACCGGACCCATACTACGCAGTGCCATAGAGTGGGAACGAGGAGGGGGCCGTGAAGATGCCCTGGCTCGAGGACGACCACGCCGAGGCTGACCCGCAGCAACAATAGGCTGACTGTCATCCGCAAACCCTTCAGTAGACACAGGGGCAGCAGATGAAGTACCAGTCTCACTATGCACAGGAACCGTAACAGGAGCCACACCCCAAGGAACCTCAGCCGGTATAGGAGCCTGTAGAGAACCAGAATCAACAAAAGGAAATACAGTCTCATCAAAACGCACATGGCGACAGATAAAGACCTTGTTAGTGTTGAGATCTAGACAACGATAGCCACGAAAGGAATCAGGATATTCAAGAAAAACACACAGAGTAGAACGAAACTGTAGTTTATTACGATTGTAAGGCCGTAATAAAGGAAAGCAAAGACACCCAAATACACGCAAGAACGAATAGGACGGAGAAGACCGATGTAAACGAAAATGAGGAGAGTCATTATTCAACACACGTGTGGGCATACGATTAATTAAGTAAACGGCCTTCTCAAAAGCAAAATCCCAGAACCGAGACGGAACCGATGCCTGAGCCATCAAGGCCAACCCAGTTTCGACAACATGCCGATGTCGTCGCTCCACACGACCGTTCTGTTCATGAGTATACGCACAAGACTGCCTGTGACGGATACCAAGAGTAGACAAAGTCGAATGTAGCTTTTTGTACTCTCCCCCTAAATCAGATTAAATAGAAACAATTTTACGAGAAAACGAACGCTCAACGAGTGACCGATACTTGTCAAAGATAGAATATAAGTCTGTTTTCGCACGCATAGGATATAGCCAAATAAAATGTGTGTAATCATCCACAAATAGAACAAAATAGCGAAAACCAGTAGAGGAAATTAAAGGCGTAGTGCCCCAAATATCTGTATAAATTAATTCCAATACATGGGAACTGGATTGACTAACACGAGGTAAAAGAAAGCAGGACGATTTCCCTAATTGACAAGTTGAACAAATATTCGAAAAACTACTAGACTTACTAACTGAACACAAAGACAAAATTTGACGCAACACACGTAAATGAGGATGACCAAGCCGTTGGTGCAAAATACTGGGAGACGCACGAGCAGCCAAAAACGCAGAAGGACCACGACCCGTAACCGGTCAAGCATAAAGACCACCCGAGGTACCCCCTCTAACGCGTTGAACATCCGGACCGTCATAACTGGTCGGGGAATAAAGCACAGAGGCATCCGGAGTCGCATGATGGGTTGCTCCAGTGTCGGGGAACCACTGCTGAGATGAGACCGACTGAGTGTCTAAAGTAGGATACACAACATTGGCCTGCGGACCCGAACTAGATGAATACCGCCCGTAGCAATTAAGGGCTGTATGACTAGCAGTGTCACATATTTGACATCGAACAGTAGCCCGAGACCGACTGCGACCACCTCCTCTGCTCCATCGACCACGGCCACCACCAGCGCCACCACTGCCACGTGACGTCTAGAACTGTTGTTGCTGCCCACGACAATACTCTTGCTGCGACTGGGAGTTACCGCCGCGACCACCACGACGCACCGCCATGGCCACCGGCTGCTGCCCAACGACGTCTTCAGCGCAGATGAAGTCCTGCAAAACGAGGAAATCCGAGAGCTCCGTGAGGGAGAGCGGAGGACCCCTCGTCAGTGGCGCCACCAAAGGACGATACTCAGGCCGCAAACCTAGAAAAACATAGAGGTTCTGATCATTTGGAGAAACAGAGTGATCGGCCAATGTAAGATCCTCGATCAAAACACGGGCGCGACCGAGATAATCCGAAACCGAGGAATCTCCCTGTCGCAGCGCCTGAAGCTGGCCGAGTAAGCAAAGCGTCCTCGCCCTGGTCGTGAATCCAAGAGTCTGTTCGATTGCCGTCCAGAGCTGCTGGGAAGTGGAACGGCCAATCGCCAGGTGAAGGGTATCTTCCGAAAGAGACGATATGAGAAGGGAGAGAACTGCTTGATCTTGCCGAAGCCACACAGCACGAGAAGCGGCAGTCGTCGAAGCAGTGAGTGCAGCAGCAGCTAAAGGAGCCGCAGCAGTGCCGGCACTTTCCGCCGTCGAGGTCTCCACCGGCGGATTTGCTGGACATGGGTACGATCCACCCACGAAGCCAAGAAGATCTTTGCCTAACAAGAAGGGGATCAACTGTGTTCTCCAAAATAGGTAGTTGGCAGTGGTAAGTTTAATTGAAACATAGTGGTGCGCAGAGGAGAGTGAGGGACTCGGCAACACCGGAGGAGAATGGAGGTCGGAGACAGTCCGCTCGGATGAGGCGGGAACAGAACCGTCATTGGAACCCTGACCTGCCATTAGAAATCACCTGAAACTACTGATACCAGATGAGGATTCTGATAATCGTATTCACAAGAGTGTACAAGAGATAGATAATAAATAATACTAAGTAGAGTCCTAGTAGAACATAACTAATAGACTCCTAACAATAACTACCATTTTGTTTATACTATAGTTACAATTCTTGTATGCAACATTTTCATTTAACAAATACTTTAGTTCGATTTGATTTACATTGTTTATAGAACTTAACTGATAAGGTAGTTTCCATTCGAATGAGTAATTCCATCTGAAACTATAATATATTCAAAAAGAAATTGTAGTGTTCGTGAAAAGAAACTTAAAGTGTTTATCAACTGATATTATAGGGTTTACTATAAATCTGAGTATGTTTTATCAAATATTATTGTATGATTACACTATCACTTTGTTTATATTACCGTTACATTTGACAAATACTGCAGTTTTAGTTGAATTACACCTCAGTTACATTTGGATTAGAATAAAAAAAATCATATCAAGCACTAGTTACATTTTATGTATACCACAATTTCATTTAAACAATATTATACTAACACCTGAAGTACACAACAATTTCATTATGTAATTAAAAAAAAAACACATTAAGTTAAAAAATCAGTATCATTTTATGTATGCCATAGTCATTTCACATATATTGTACTTTCATTTGAATTAAACTAAACCAACTTTGAGCTACTGCCACTAGAAGGATGAACAAAATACCCACTGTCAACCATACTAGAAATAGATTCTTGCACAGAGGATTGCACTGCTGCGTTTGTATTCAACTCAACATATTTCGCAACTCTTTCGCCCTCTTGCATGGCTATACTTCTTTTCCATTGTGTTAATCAACTGTTTGTTGTGTTCACCTTTTGCCCTAGTACGTGATGGATTTTGTATAACATCATGTGTGGGTTGTTCACCATCTTCACAGAAAATATGACCAATTTCACCTTCAATCTTCCTCTTGGCATCCTCAAATGCATCTTCATATGCTTCCCGAGCTTTACAATTGTCTTGGCTAGATAAAACCAACCGCTGAAACTTCCTACCCATTTGTATAACCCAAACTGATGAAACAACACTAAAAACATTTGAGGAACAAGCACTGCCTAAAATTCTGTCTCTAAGAACCTTTTTGGTCTATCTTTTAAGAATATACTTATCAGGGATTATTGCAACAGAATGAATATTTAAAATGCGTAGAAAATGAGAGCACAGAATACCTATCTCTGTAAACATCTTGCAACTACATGATGTATCCAAATCTTTAACTCTAAAACAAACCTCATGACGAATCAAATCACCATCAGAACGCCAAACAAGATATTTAATTACCTCACCACTGCCCCCCTCCCATTGATTATTGATGGCATGAAGAACCTTTCAAGAATTGTTCCTCAAATAGATAGTATATCTCAATTGTGTAAACATCTCTAGCTTGTGAAAGTAGCTTCACATAATTTATAGCCATCGAAGGCACACCTTGAGAACAACGAACATTTTCATCACCACTCTCCCTACTTCTCCACTCAAAAACCACACTAACAAACGAATTATAAAATCCGTAACCATTGAAATTATAGATTTGGATGGATGAGATGATTTCAGTAACATTAAAATTAATAGAAAGTAATTAATAAGGGAAAACATGGAATGCAAAATAGCAATTAAAATAAGAAAATTATTTGATTAGGATGTTATGCATGATTTTAGGGATGTATTTTTGGTAGAATAGAATTCTCTACATCCATTTATTATGATTGCATTATTTATTTATTTACATATTTATTTGGGGATTTTTTTTATCTTACGTATTTAAACAGTTGACTTTGATTTGTTTCGTATGTCGTCGAGTCGATAATAGTGCGATGTGTACACTTTTATGCTCTATCGTGTGCACTTTAGTATGCTTCAGACATGTAGTGTGTGCATATTTATGTTCTATTGTGTGCACTTTAGTATTCTTCGGATGACTACACACTACTACCCGTGTGTGCACTGGTGTTGTGCATATATTGGTTGTTTATGGGTGTGTGTGCACTCGTGTGGTTGTTTGTCTGCATTCATTTTATCACCTTGTAGGCATGTGTTTCATTGTTGTTCAGTGGTTTTATTCATGTGCATTTGTGTGTTGCATTGTCATGGTTATTTAAAAAAAAAAAACTCCCAAAGTATTGAAATATGTTGATCCAATGTCATTCACCCAGTTTCCCACTACGAGATACTAACAAAATAGGTTTCTTAAATGCACACAACATTACAAAAATGATATGGAAGAAGGCAATGATAGCCTTCTTCCTGACCTAGAAGAAGGCCATCGCTGCCTTCTTCAAGATCTGGAAGAAGGCCCCGGCCACCTTCCCCCACTGGAAGGAAACGAAAATTAAAGTAGGCGATGAAGACAAATTACTGACTGTCGACAGTGATGGTAAGCGGTGGATAGTCAATGGTGACGCTAAGGAGACAACTGATCGATAGTGAACAACCAACCACATATAAAAGAACAAATTTTTTCTTTTTATTTTAGTATTATTATTACAAATTAAACATGAATTTTAATAGAATATATCATTTTAAAAATATGTGGATGCCACGTCAGCCATCCAAATTAGCTTGAAAAATTGAATCATCATACATTTATCGATTACATGAAGGTAACATACAAAGTAAATGTTTATTACCGAAATAGTCCCTCGACTATTGCAAAATTACCAATTTGATCCTCGACAAATTTTCTTGTCTAATTAGGTCCATTTTTGTCCTCCGTTTATTTTACCATTTGATATCTATTAAATCGGGACCAAATTGGTAATTTTACTATAGTCAATGGACCATTTCAGTCAAAAATTAATTACCAAAATAGTTCCTTGACTATAGCAAAATTATGAATTTGGTCCCGATTTAATGGATATTTAACACCAAAATAAACTGAGGACCAAATTGGTTAATTATTCAAAGTCGGTGACTTAATTGGGCAAGAAAAATTGCCGATGACCAAATTGGTAATTTCGCAATAGTGGAGGGAACATTTCGGTAATAAACTCTACAAAGTAGTGTAGTTGCACTTTTTTTTTTTTAAGTTTCATGTTCTAATTGGAGCTTCTTAAAGTTGAAAAGTCTAATTGCACAAATTAGTATAATTAGAAGGCTTATTTGACGCCAAAGACCTTGTGGTTAAGCGGCATGATGAAGTAACTCTCCCAACTGGGAGGTCGTGGGTTTTAGCCCATATATATATATATATATATATAATTTGAGATACCAAATGTTAGAAATCAATAATCTAACCATACTGAATAGTCTACGAGAAACCTGACCTCGTAGTAGCGGAAGTCTAGTTGAATAACAACTACTAGTTATTTAGTCCAATCAAACCATTTAGCCTAGTCAACTTGCACCACTTAATTAAGGCCCTAATAATAACTACTTAGCCTAGTCAACTGGCACAGTTGCACCACTTAATTAAGGCCCTAATAATATATAAAACAGCATCCTGGAAACTATTAATTTAATAAGAGCATATTCCACTTTCTTAATGGGCTTCCTTCACTCAAGTTTTTTTATCTAAAGTGGAAATTATATTCACGGGCGATTGCATATACAAGGTGTATCTAAGCCTAAAATGTTTTGTTTTGCCTTCCAACTTATTCTACAGACATAAATGCCTTAAGCAATCTGGACGAATTGGATTTGGAAGACAATTATATTGAGGGCTTTGAGACCTCCACAAGCCTTTCAGGTTAATTAGTTTCATCTATTTATGAATTTTAATAAAGTGAGATCAATTTTGAATTTTTTTCCATGCCGTATAGCATTTAATTTTTTTTTTTTTTGGTTATTGAATGTGAGAATAGTGTTGAAAAAATTAAAATACTGAAAAATGTTATTAAGCCTTTATGTAAGATCGTCTCACATGAACATGTAATACTTTTTAATTAAAATATATAAAACTTTTTATACGTTCATAAAAAAGTATTACTCTTTATATTTTAACTAAAAAGTATTATTGTACGTAATACGGTCTTACACAAGACTTACTATTACTTGGAATAATAAATTTTCCAATATAAGTTTTCACACAAACAGAAGAAGATTAACGAAATTGGAGAGATTGAATTTGGACAACAATAAATTCAATAGTAGCATATTCAAGTCACTTAAAGGGTTTCCTTCCCTCAAGATTTTGGATTTGAGTAATAATGATTTTCACAGATCACTGCATACACAAGGTGCATCACATATAAACCAACACTTGATTCATCATTCTCTATGTTCAATTCTTTGACAATCTTCATTGTGAATCATGTTCCCTTCAACTTTTAACTTTTTTTACAGATATAAATGCTTTGAAGAGTTCGGAGGACTTAGATTTGAGTGGTAATTCATTTGAGGAGTTTGTGAGCTCTACAATCCTTTCAGGTCAATTAGTTTTATACAACTATTATATATTTTTTTTCCTAACATTTATCTTTAACTTAACCTTTTATATTTTGTAATGTAAAATTAAGAGTATCAAGTGGGATTAAAAACAACAGTCATCTCTAGGTGGAGTAGTTGCACTTAAATTATGTCAAGTGTAATATGACAAAGCTAATACAGTTTTTAGCAACACTTCCATTCATTAAAAGAGCCTCAGTTTACAAAATAACAACATTACAAGTATTGATGCAATTCGTGGTGAGAAAAATGAAAGATCCAGACTCATTTAATTTATATTATGCTCATAAATTTTCTTTTCTCTAATCATCTTTTATGTGTTTGTGGCTGTAACACCCCAATTTTCACCACTTGGATTTATTACAAAATCCTAATGATACAACACATTGCGGAAGCGTTTAACCAACCAGAAAACTGGGTGTTACCGCCACGCTTAGGTATCTTTCTTATACCCAAACGCTAAGGCTAAACTTACAACTTCAAATAACCATGTCAATATCCAGATAGGTACATATGGAAATAATTCCTCAGGGTATCTATTCTAGGATAGAGTAATCTTCAACCTCGACTCCCAGGGCCGTTCCAATAAAAATTGGGGCCCTGTGCCATATCTTAATTTAGGCCTTTTTTTTCGAATAATTTCTATATATAAATAATTTGTTCAAAAAGTTGTATCAAAATATAAATATTGTATAAAAATATATATAAAATTTTATTTTAAAAGTGACATGCATCGTGGACATTTAGACGCAAAATTATCAATCAAACTTTTGATATCAACTTCTTCCAAAAGCTCATTTTCAATGGAGATTAAAGCTAATCCATTGAGTTTGTTTTGTAATGAATTTTTTAAGAGCTCCCTTTTTAGATTGAATTAGTTGCACAATTCTTCTTTTCTTTTTACGCTTCTCAGACCCAGATGTATATTTTCTAGAAGAAATAATTATAAAATCTTAAGAAAAAATAAGAATTTATTTAGAAACTATATGAATAAATAATTAATCAATAAACAAATTCTTGAATATATTGGTCTAAAATCATAATTATTAAGTCAGGTAAATAAAACAATAAATAAGAATTGTGAAATATTTAATAATTTTAATTACCTGTTAAGAGAATTGAAGAACTTGAGTAATCAAGAATAATTGAAGAATTCTGAGTGCGTATACGGTCTATCGTCTACTGCATCAATTGCGTATTTGCTTTCTTGCT
>NXFB01000553.1:7077-20168 GCA_002525835.2 Ipomoea batatas | reverse complement strand
CGATATAAGAACCGCTACTTATATGCCCTTCCACCAAACTCCATATATACTTCTCATTTCTTCATCTTCCATGCAAGCTTCTTAATTATTGGCTTGAGAAAGTATCTGGCTCAGATTCTCAGTGGCTCATCACAGCCACCCATTCTACAGATCAGAACTAAACATATTTTTTAATTTAATTTGTTTGTTTTGAACCAAAGATGGGAGAAAACGCCGCCGCCGCCATGCACCAGAAAGTGTTCGACGTCTCAATCAACGTCGGCGAATCCAAGTGCTTCGACGACGATGGCCGTCTCAAGAGAACCGGTAAGTCTCGGAATTATTGAACAAATAAAATGTTAGGATCAAGCCCGTAACCTTATGTTCTGATACTACTTGTTAGATTAAAGACTTATTATACACAAAAAATTATACCTAGTTGTAAATGCATAATTTTATTTTCTTATATCTTCTTCCAATTGAATACCCAACTTCAAGGGTTCCCAACATTCCAATCCTACCGAGTATTTGGGAGTACGTAAAATTACCATAACTTAGTAGCCCAGTAGACATGGTCAAATATCAAAAGGATCCTGTCCATTTTGAACATAATCCTACACAACAGTTGTCGAGTTTCAAACGTCGTCGGTCTTTCTTTTCAAATATTGTCTAAAGAATCAGCAAGTTAAGCCCATGCACGCTTTATTCCAAAGTCATAAACTTGACCTTTTAAACCTCCGCCTAACAATCTCTTAGCCACCTAGTGTTGAACTTGGCGCTTTATGCCTTCGCCCAATATAAAATAGTATCTTTTTTTTATGGGATTTATTTTGGATTGAATTATATATTGTACTTTGAATAATACAGGGACTGTTTGGACTGCAAGTGCACACATTATAACCGCCGTGATCGGGTCTGGGGTTCTGTCCTTGGCATGGGCGACAGCCCAGCTTGGATGGGTTGCCGGCCCCACCGTGATGCTTCTGTTCTCCTTTGTCACCTACTACACCTCCGTCCTTCTCTCCGAATGTTACCGTTCCGGCGACCCCGTTGACGGAAAGAGGAACTATACTTACATGGACGCCGTCCGGTCAAATCTCGGTACATACTATACATATATACGCTTCTGGGGTTCACGACATCGGCCGGATATTTCGGGTTGTTGTCGGTCTGTTATAACTGACTAGAGTTATGTTTGGTTGTTCCTGCAGGTTCACTTCAGGTCAAGATTTGTGGGCTCATTCAATACGCAAATCTGTTTGGAGTTGCTATTGGTTACACCATTGCCTCTTCCATAAGTATGATGTGAGTATGAGCTACAACATTTTGGTCTTCATCGAATTGTTTCACTTATGAAAATTTGGTCCATGTTCCATAATGTTACACATTTAGTCTGTAGTGTTATATAATTGTCAAACTCTGATCTATTAACATATGGAGTTATTTTTATTATTTGGAGAGAATGAATTTTTTTTAACCATGAATAATATTGATTCTAATGACAAAAATAACCTCATAAAAATGAATTTATTGACAAAGTTTGATAATTATATAACATCTCAGAGGGAAAGTGCAACATAATGGACAATTAAATGACTAAATCGCTTTAATGAGTTAACATGGGCCATATTTTAAAAAGTGATACAATTCAGGCCACCAAGTGTTGTTTTCCCTTTATTTATTTATTTTTTTAAAAAAGGAATGAATATTAACCAAGTATAATAAATGAACAGGGCAATAAAGAGGTCAAATTGCTTCCATGCAAGTGGTGGGAAGAACCCATGTCAGATAAACAGCAACCCATACATGATCATGTTTGGTGTTATAGAAATCATTTTCTCTCAAATCCCAGATTTTGATCAGATTTGGTGGCTTTCAATTGTTGCTGCTGTCATGTCCTTCACATACTCCACCATTGGGCTTGGGCTTGGAGTTGCAAAAGTTGCAGGTGCGTAATTAACTTTAAATCCCTCCTACAATTTTCAGATTATTGAATGAGTGGTTGGTTTTTAATTTGCTGAGTTGTTTGGGGAATTCTTTAATTTGGATTGCAGAGAATGGGAAAGTCCTAGGAAGCCTTACTGGAATTAGCATTGGAACTGTGTCTGAAATGCAAAAGATTTGGAGAAGTTCCCAAGCACTTGGAGCCATAGCCTTTGCCTATTCTTACTCCCTCATCCTTATTGAGATTCAGGTACATATCACTAACTCTAAATAATTATATATACTTGTTGGTTCAGCCGATCAGCTATGAGCAACTTAACTTTATCTTGGTTTACTTCTTTGTGACCCTTCATTGATTAGGGTCATAATGTAAAGTTTACCCATTGTACACCCTTCGTTGTACACTCTCGTCGGGTAGTAACAGAAGATTTCTCTCATTACCAAAAAATCATATATCAATAGGGGTGTAGGGCCGAATTTTGGGCTGTGCAAGCTGGGCTACAAGCCTACAGCACAGGGCCCCAAATTGTAGAGGACTCAATATTTAATTTTTACCTAACTAGACATTAAAAAAATAAAAAATTTGCAATCAAAATTAGAAGATTTTAAATAGAAAAATAGTAAAATGCAAGTTTATTGTAATTCATACTTGAGATCGGAGGTTTGTATCCTCCCTTGTGGGCACATCCTCCAAGGAAACCACAAAAATTTAAAAATCAACCCTATAGAGGTAGACACCCCACACTCCAGTCTGACAGGATTATAGAGAGGTAAATCATATATGAAAAGGGACTAGACTTTTGCTCATTAAGCACGAATATCAGCTCAATTTTTTGGTAACTTACTTTGTGTATTTCAAACCATAAATGCAGGACACTGTAAAATCTCCACCTGCAGAATCCAAGACAATGAAGAAGGCAACTCTAATCAGCGTAGTGGTGACAACCATATTCTACATGATGTGCGGCTGCTTCGGCTACGCCGCCTTCGGAGACCAGTCGCCGGGGAACCTCCTAACCGGCTTCGGCTTCTACAACCCATTCTGGCTCCTCGACATCGCCAACGCCGCCATCGTCATCCACCTCGTCGGCGCCTACCAAGTCTACTGCCAACCCCTCTTCGCCTTCGTCGAAAAAACCGCAACCCAATACTACCCTCACAACAAACTCATCACCACCGAAATCCAAATCCCCATCCCCGCCTGCAATACCCCTTACAAACTCAACCTTTTCCGCTTAATTTGGCGAACCGTTTTCGTGGTCCTAACCACCGTTATCTCTATGCTCCTCCCCTTCTTCAATGACATCGTTGGGATCCTCGGGGCCTTTGGGTTTTGGCCCTTGACGGTTTATTTCCCAGTTGAAATGTATATAGTTCAAAAGAAGATCCCTAAGTGGAGCACCAAATGGATTTGCCTCCAAACGCTCAGCGCGGCGTGCCTCGTCATATCCATTGCCGCCGCCGTGGGGTCTTTTGCTGGAGTTGTTTCTGACCTTCAAGTCTACAAGCCATTCAAGACCAGTTATTGAAGATTTCGGAGTTTAGGTTTAAAGATTGGTTGTGATGTTCATAGTGAATTTATATTAGTTGGTGATATATATGTGCCTAGATCGAGCCTAAAGGTGGCAATGCAAAGATGCCTATAGATGTAATGTTGGGTTAATTGTTAGTTCATGGGAGATAAATCGGATCAATGTCTATATGTAATTCCAAATTCGATCAGATATATGAATCTATAACTTCCAATCCGTTCTTCATTTTGAGAGTTACGTTGGAGTCCCTACAATCCGTGATGATAGTACTTGAAGGCAACATATATGGCATTAATACAAAGAGATACACCATAAGACCAAAATTCTTCACTAAAACTTTTCACTATCTAATGTGAATGACTTTTTTACCATGTGAATCCCATCATTTTTTAATAAAAAGAATATACTTATATTATTTCCACATGCATAATTGCTAAAAAGTAAAAACTTTTGATAGAAATTTTTTGTCCGGTACCATTATTATCCACTCCAAAAGCACAAAAGAGAGACTTCTAATTAATTAACGAACAACCTATTTCACACTCCTTAAAATGTAGAAATATATTTATACTAGTCCAAAGTTTGGACTCCAAACCTAGCCATATACTTTTCCAATATTAAACAACGGGCTTATTCAAAATCTTCAACCCTTCGTAACACTATATACACACACACTGAGAATAAATTTGTAATTCATGTCTTCTCTATCTGAGTGTATGAATATATGGAATTTATCTCCTCAATTAGAATAATTCAAATCCACTTTGACCAAACCCAACTTCAATTCGTAATTTATTTTACTCAAAATAATATTTCAAAATGGTCACTTACGCACTAATTTTACAATAATTTCCTCGCATGAATGAAAAATTAATTTTCAAAACAAATAGGTTTAGGATCAAGCGCTAATTACCACTATGTTCTCACATTTCAATGGCAAGATATTAAACTAGTTTATCTAACCTATGACTTGCTCTGATATCAATTGTCATTATCAAATGCTTACCACTTCGCCAAAAGTTATAGATAGTAGCAAATGTGTTAGAAATATGTGTATAAATAGATTTTGATGATGCAAGTGTTAAAATAGGAATAGAATTTAAACACCCAAACTTCTTTTGCAAACTTACTATTTTCTAAATTTTGGATATCGTTACAAAAATTTTCAAAGTAGTCACATATAGGAGACTTCAACATAGTATAGGACTGTTCGTTGATGATGTAAGGGTGACTTCAATCATAACAGCACGAGTATTGTATAACAGTATGAGTTACTCAACAACAAGACTTTGAAGGTGGAGTATGTGATGAAAACAGGATTAAAAGTTGAGTTGTAGCACAACTTGCACCAAGACCAAGTAGCACAAGTTTGTGGAAAGAAAGACCATAAGAGTAGTAAGAGTTACATATAGTAGAAGTTTAAGACACAACAAGAGTTAAGAACTGATGTAGGAAGATTATGCCATCAACAGTAAGACTACTAAGCAGTTAATTCCAGCAATAGTCCCCCAACTATGTTGATTTTTCAAAATTGGTCATTGTCTTTTAATTTGGACGAAAAAGACACTTAACTATTGATTTTGTTCTGGCATTGGTCCTTCCGTTTGTGACCAGTTAGTGAGGTGTTATGTTTGGGGGTAAATGAGTCATTTCATTTTATTGTCTTCTTCTTCCCCAGTTTCACGTGAGAGAGGATAACAGATCCAGCAACCATACCTGTCGTTGACGTCCAACAACTACACCGTCCGTCGTCTTCACCATCACGTCCAGCTTCACTTCGCGACAAGCGAGACCAGCGGTTACTCTGGTTCTCGCGGTGAGGTACGATGTGCGAGATCAACCGGCGGTGAAGTTTTATCCCCCTCCCTCTCTCTCTGACGATGCAGACCGGCCTTCCTCCCACCGATGAACTGGCAACGACGTGATGATATTTGTCATCCGGTGGAACAGTAGATCAATGACCTCCAGCAGCAAAGCAACGGAGATTCCTCCGTATGAATGCATCATCAATCGAAGAAGAAGCCGACGATGATGGTTGGACGACGCCTGACCACTTGTAAATTGTTAGGTGAACACGTTTACTAGTGAATTACCTCCTAGATGTTAGGAGAAGGGTGTAGTAGAGGAGATTACTTCACTCTTGAACCACTATAAAATTTTGTGTATAAGAACTTCACTCTTGAACAATTTTGGTATGGGTGTGTGTTCTCTTGTTGAATATTGTATCATGGGTTCATTTTATTTTATTTTTTTAAATTTTGTTGGTTTGTGTTGTATGTGGTCACTACAACTTGGCCAGTGGTTTACCTATTTGCATTGTTGGGTGTTAATGTTGTGGTTTTTTAGGTAAAAAGTCTAAGGTTTCGCGATGTGATCCAGGTGCCTCGTACAGTTGTGTCAGCGACAACGACTGTGTTGGCCCATTTGGCCTTCCTTGCCAGGTTGAAAGAATACCCGTTGTGGAATGCCCCCGATGTGGTTCCATAAAGGATCCCGCGGTTGCTGAATTCAATGCACATAAATCCAGGAATTTATGTCGGGCATAGCAGTATATTGTTGGTCCTCTCACTTCTTTGTAGAGATTCATTCTCGCTTGTTGTTGACTACAATTGCTACTGTATGTGTTCATTTTTGGTTGGGTTGGTCTTTTGTGCACACGCTATATATATATTTTTGCCACTTTATAATTCTGTTGTTGCTACTCGTATGGGTTTAGTCCTTGGTTTTTGTGCAGTCCTTTATATACTTGGGTTTAAGTTCATATAATTTTGAACCACTTAGACTATGGTTTTGGATAATACCATCCTATTCTTTTCGTAATTCCATTACATGTGTTTTCCCAAGTGGTTCAAAGCTCTTGTTTAATGTCCTGTGGTCTGTAGTATTGTCCACTTTGTAACTTGGTTTGTGCTCAGAATTCTGATTTTTCGATGACCAATTATTATGGTGTTTCGGTCCAATACTGGGTGCGTGCACCAATTAGATCGTTACGGTGCACACTAATGTGCTACTGAACAGACCGTGTGTAAATATGCACTCCTGGTGTGTGCAATGCGATTCGTTCTCCCCCTAGACGCAACCTGCATCACAGTTCGTGCACACTTGCGTATAGATGTGTGCTTGACCAGGTGATCCACATTGTAGTTACCATACGTTACTACTTTGGGTACAATATGCACAATTTGTGTCAAATTTTAGGAACTCTGTGCACAAACACACATCAATAAGCACCTGGAAACAATAAATTCTTGATCCACTGTATAGATTAAAAGTTCAAAGTAGCATATGTAGTTTTCGTTCTAATTAAATTAACAAGTAGTTCAATCAACTAACACTTTTCAATCTATTTATTACGCTTTCTAACAACTTTTCAAAAAATTTCCTACACTTTTCTTAAAACTATGGCATTCTAGTCTTCTGATTGTTCTATTTTGTCTGGACAATTCTAGGCTTCTAGCTATCATGGCCAGGCCGTCACAGGTATGGCATGTCCTCCCCTTCTTTTTCTTCTTCATTGCTGTTTTTGCTTTAATTTGTTGCTCTTGAGCCCTTCCCACTTCCTTTGTTCTTTGCAAACGGAACGAAAACTAACTATGCGATGTTCCCATTGTTGAATAATTAGTGGACACACCTATCCATTAAGATGCACACAGTTTTATCCGACCCCACACAACACGATACACATTAAAATACCCAAAATTTCATTCCAGACCATATATTAAAGTCAATTTGCGTATTTGTGTCTATAACTCCAATAAACTACTATTATTGCACTTATTGCACGCACTATAATACTAAGCTGCACACAGTTACGCTGTATTGCACCCCATTTATTTTAAATTAATTCCCAATATTCTGTGCATAAATATTATGGGAAATGATTGTTTATGAATATGTATCATTTAACGTGTTTACCATGAAAGATATGTACATGTTTGTCTTGTATGTGGCGTCGAATGACATCATGTCCCCAAAACATACAAAATTCCTCTGAAAAATCGGCGTTTGTCCAAAGCAATGCAAATTCATCATTGCTAGTAGGTAACCTGTGTTTGGTTCTGTCGAGTGATACCATCACATAGTCGGGTAGTCTACCATCATGTTGGTCTTCGCTTGTTAATCACTAGAGCATTATTAGAATAAGATTAAATGCACTTGACGTCACCTGCTTCATGATCGTGATATTGCCCACATTTAAAGTTAAAATAAAAACCCGTGCACACATGGTATGTTTGGGTCGGACACAATGAAACTTGTAAACACATATGTGCGCATGCGTGCTATGGTGTGTGCATGCAAAATATTACGCTTTACCACTTCCCTGCAAAGCGTCGTAATGCCCAGAACAATTTTCCGGCACTTACACAATTCATTTTCATACACCACAGCTTCTAGTACTCGCAACATCAAATTCGCTCGTATTTTTCCCCAACATTAGAATTCCAAACCAAATGCAATAAACACCTTGTTTACAATATCTCTCATATTTCGTTGGAGAAGAGTGAAGAGCAGTTCAACATAATTACCTAATTTTCGCCTCCATGTCGCCTGGATTCGCATCCATCTCTTTGCGCCTCATCGTTGTGTGCGAACTCTGTCTCTGCAAGGGCTTTGCGTTGGCAAGGATGTAGACAACTCCTACCATACTTAGACTTCCTTATTACTAGCATAATATCCATATCAAATGTATTCCATAATTACATTGTTAATGAATTGCGAAGATGACCCTTTTTCCACTAAATCAGATTCTTTAATTAATTTCTTACCCTACATCTAATCCATTCATTTGAACACATCTTGTGGCTAGATTTTGTCCTCACTTTTTATTTTAAGGGTGTTCGCATATATATATATATATATATATATATANTATATACAAAGTACAATATATATTTTTTTTAATTAGGGGGTCAATTTTTTTTTCTTAATATAATAATATATACATAAATATTTATATTACGGGGTAATATTTTGAGTAGGGTAGGATGGTTGGGGTCGGGTAGGGGGGGGGGCAAGGCCTTCCTACCCACCCGTGTGTGTGCGCGCGTATTAGTGATCAAATGAGACCACCTACTCTTGTGAGACCGTGCGAACTTGTACATGAACGCACACAATTCAAATTTTCAAGTATACACAATCTACCATGAAGTAGTTTGTGTGCAAGTCTCTTGACGCATCAACCGGCGCGTGCACTACACTTGCCCCAGTTGGGCAGCATCTCTACGCGAAATGCACAAAAATTGAGCTTCTTTTCTTCATTTTCTCTCTCATGTGGGTCCCATAAAAACCATCTCTTGCAGCAAGACCCCAAAAATTCTCTCTCCTCCACATAAGCCTTGTTTGCCTAAAAAGCTGTGAAAAAACCATTAATGTTATTGCCCTAACACTTTGGTTCACGAAATAAATTAGGAATGAAATAAAATTCTCTGGAATAGACATATTTCATTGTTTGGTAAGCCATTTTATCCTTGGAATAATATTTTCAGGCATAAGTCATTCCCATTGGAAGGGGATAGTTATTCCGAGGGGCTGATATTATGTGAGTTTCGAGTTGTCTTGTATAGATTTTTTTAATACCTAATTTATCATTATTTTTATTATGTATTATAAATGTATTTTATTATAATAATAATAATAATAATAATAATAATAATAATTTTATTAAGTAATTTTATCATTTTAATGTTTATTTTATTTTTATTTTCTAATTCAACCAAACACTAGAATATAATTCTTAAAATTTATTCTTTTGATAAATAAAAAATTAAATTAAATTTCTATCAATTCCTTATTTCATTCTATATAGGTTTTCTATTCTCTCAAAATTCGTAAACTAAACATGATTTTTTTTTTTGGGTGAATAAACTAAACATGATGTTAATAATTCGATTTTAATTTGTTGGCTAGATGAGGTTCAATGTCTGATCCCTACAATTGAAAGGGTATGAAATTGGTATTGTTTAGATTCTTATGAAGAAAAGGGTATCAAATTAGCCCTATTGAGATATATTTTGCAATTTAATATTATTTTGTAGTGGGATATTCATAATTGAGGATTTGAGGTGCAACACTTTGGAATTTCGTAATGGTTGTACAATTGCTTATGTCAACTCTCAAATTTTACTTCTTAAATTTTATTTTTTAATGTGATAAACATTGATAAATTACTTTTTTAATGTAAGTCTTAATATGAGTGCGTCTACATCAAAATTTTGTGTGTGAGTAAAAATTAAAAGTGAAAAATTAGAGTATATATATATAATTTTTCAATTTAAAATGAACTTGTAAAGTTATTGTTCTATCAAAATGGAATAGTAATTTTCAACTAAATAAAAGAGAGCATACGGCTCAACTCACGTGTAAATACAAGTAATTAAGAATATATTTCACAATGCGACACATATCATTGCATATAATAGTGCTGACATTTTTAAATTAATTTATAATCATTTAAAAAATGACGATTTTAGGCTTTTTAACTTCTTTTTTTTCTGGTAATATAGTAATTTCAATTCTCGCCCCTATTTTGGACATGATATTTTTTATATTATATTTTTTTATAACGTGGCAAATTTATTTCTTAGATTGATGAGGAGTGAGGACGGTTGACTCCATTATTTATTTTGTTGTATTTAAATAAAAGTTTTTATGTGGCATACATAATTTCTTGGTGTTTATAAATGCTATTTGACAAGATTAACAGCACGTGCCCATCCATAAGAAGATGAAGACCACAATCTTGTAGAAAGATTTAAGATGAAAATACTGATCACATTCAAACTTGAGAAATTATAATAAGAGTTAATGCCATGTGGCTCCTCCGAGTAACAGTAATTTTGTTATGTTTAGTCCTAAACTTTCAAATTGACTATTCCTTTGATTTTCAAATTTAACCATTGGTAGTCTAAGTTAAACACTCATGGTCGTTCAACTTTCAAAATTTAACCAGTCATGGTCCTTGACCATGACTGGTTAAAATTTAATAGTTAAAGGACCACGGGTGATTAACTTGGATCACGGATTGTAACAATTTAAAAGTCGAAGGACCACAGGTGATCAATTTAAAAGTTTAGGATTAAAGGTGACAAAACCACTCTACTCAAAGGATCTCAAATGATATTAACTCTTAAAATAACTATATTACACAAGGCACAACTCACTGGTTGATCAATCAACAATAAGGCTTTTACTAATCGCAGGGTAAAAGGTTTGTAGGGAGAGAGCATTTAGTGTGCACTAATATATTTATTGTTGGGAATCTAAATCAGGGAGGATACGTCAAAAAGCCTTGTGGTTAAGCGACATACCTGTTGATTTTTAAATGAGAGATCTTAGGTTTGAATCTCAGTTTGGGGCATTAACTCGTAAGTTGATAAAGTAAATAGTACTAAAAACTCAGGGAGGATATGTTTCATAGTTTACCATTATATTCTTCAAAATTTAGCGGCAAGGATCTTTAGGGCCTAAGATTAGTGCAGTTTAATTGAAAATTTTGGTGCGAATAAAAGAAAAATTATATTAACCCCCCAAAAAATAGAGTAAATATTTTGTGTCAAATTTTCAACTATATGAATAATTAATTCTTATTTTGTGGTGGAAGCACCGAACATCCAGCTCTTATTTACTTTATTAATTAATTAATTTTTTCAACTATACATCAATTGGATTATATAACCACCGTTCATAGTGCGATTCCATCTTTGACCAAACCACTATGGGTTACAAGATTCTAAAGTTTTTTTTTTTTGAAAGGAGATTCTAAAGTTCATAATTAGAAATTGTGAAATGCACGAGGACTACTTTAACTCATAACCTATACACAATATCACAAGGAAAGGAGGGATTTCATTCTTTTATAAGTAATGTTATAAAAATTTAACTTTACAAAATCAACCACAAATCCTACATCTCATATATATCAAATCATCAAAATAAATGTACTACCTCCGCCACATTTTATGTGTCTCATTCGATTATCGATACTTGACTGAGGTTATTTACAATTCAAATTTTCATAATATTAAATTTAGAATTATTAATAAACGGACGGCCGACCAACGACAATGCCTCGACAATCACCTGAGCTTTGCCCAGATACTCTGCTGGCGAACTATTGCCCTGTCTAAGGGTCTGGAATTCGCCAAGAAGGCTTAAGCAGCGACTGCGGGAAGAGGAGGCCAATGTGGATGTAATTGAATCCCAAACCGCCTTCGCCGTATCCTTGCCGATCGCAAGGTACATGACCTCGTCGGTGAGCGAGGAGATCAAGAGTGACAAGATCGATTGATCTTGTTGAACCCACGCATGGTACGCTGGGTTCGTCGACGGTGGAGGCGCTGGTGTTGCAGAGTCGCCGGCGGGGACGATAGATGCCGGTGGACATGGATTTGATCCGTCGAGGAAGCCAAGCAACCCCTGCCCGCGGAGGAATGGCACGAGTTGGGTGCGCCAATGCAGGTAGTTCCTCGTCGTCAGCTTGACTGAGATGAAATGGTGAGCCGCCGTGAGGGCGGTTGGTGTCACCGGCGGAGGAACGGCAGGGGAGACGGCAAGAGTGTTGGTTGCGGCGGGTTCGGCGGTGATTTAAAAAAAAAAAAAAAAAAAAAAGGGGTTTGTTTACGTTTTGGGTCGTTGGGGGAAGGAAAACAAAGAAAAGGAGGGCCAAAATTAAAACAAGAAAGGAGAAAGGAATTTTCCACCTTTCACTTCTGATACCAAATTAGAGTAACGGGTTTGAATTTCTCAATTGAACAGAGAGAGAGGGAGAGTCCTCTTAACATAGCTAACCTGAGAACTCTCCTAACATACAGGTTATTGTTAAAAGACTAAGTAATAACAAGAACTATATAGTATAAAAACAATTACAAATAATAATATGGTTCACAAATATGTAACATTTATCTATTTAGAAACAACATTAAAAGTACTATTAAACCAAAAAAAAAAATTAAAAATTATAAGTGAATAGTTGAATACTATTAAAAATAAGCAAAGAATAAAGAGTTGATTTGACTAACAAATAGTAAACATGACAAGTAAAATGAAACAGATGGAGTAATAAATTTAAATGCAGAAGTTGGAAGACTTTTCCCAATACAATATGTATTATATATTGTGGGCCTTAATAATGTGGTGACTAGGCCCATTAAGCTATAGGTTGGATTGGACATCTAGGTTTAGTCCAATCCACCATATGCCTATATAAGCATGCATTGATGGGATGCAGGACAGACAATATATAGCACCTAAAGACATGGTACTCATACTGCTCAAAAAGTAATACCAGGACACCATCTAGGGTTCTGAGTTAAGTGTGAGGCAAAACGGCTAACACCCTGCAGATTTACGGTTCATGAGACAGCATAACAGGCATCAACTATGGCTGGAAATCAACACAATTGAGGCAAAACAGCTAACACCCTGCAGATTTACAGTTCATGAGACAACATAACAAGCATCAACTATGACTTGAAATCAACACGATTTATGCTTCCGCTACTATGAGGTTAGGTTACTCGTAGATTCATACTGTATGTTTAGACAGTATTATTGTTCTTACATTTGATATCAAGAGCCTTTATAATCTCTGTTTGGTTGATTGTATTGCATATATATAGTGCTGACATTTTTAAATTA
>NXFB01000037.1:363813-382545 GCA_002525835.2 Ipomoea batatas | reverse complement strand
AAAAACATAAAAAAAAAAAAAAAAAAAAAAAAAAATTCTTTGTAAAGAAATTGAAATTGGGAAAACGTGGACAAGTTTTTTTTCGAAACACATTTTATTAAATACATTTTCTATTTTTTCTAAATTCTGGTTACTTAATACACCCAATTTGGAAAAGAAAAAATTTAAATGTTATTTGTTCCCCAATTTGGAAAAGAATTAATGGTGTAAAATAATTATAGAAGTTTCCATAATATGCACAAAGATGACTAGGTTTTTCACTATAAATAAGAATCATTTCATACACTACTTTAGGTCAATCTATCATTTGCCGACAGGCAGCCTATCGCTATTCCCAATATGTCGGTGCTATCCCTTGCTTCTAATCGTCAGAAAGTAAGCAGCCTTCATCGGAGCCCACTTCCTCATCCTCATCTACCACAGGACCTCATATTCTCCAACGTTCTACCAAGGCTGTCGGTGAAACCTTTGATGCGCTTCCAATGCGTTTCAAAGGTGTGGCTTGATATGATCTCTTCGCCGGATTTTGTCAAATCCCACCTGGATTTCCACAAGAATGACGAGAAGGATAAACTAGCCACGTTTTCTGCCACCGATGATGACAGGGTCCACTTTTCCCTCTTTTCCATCCTGGTCGGGGAGAATCAGTACACTACAGACTACTCATCACTTAAGGTCCCTGAAGAGGCTCTCAAGTACCTGGGAGCTCACAACGGGCTTCTGTGTTTCCGAGGAATCAACCAGAAAGTCATCGTGTGCAACCCTTGCACCAGGAAAATAAAAAAAATTGATGACGCGCCTGCCTGGCCGACTGTCGGGATGTATGGGTTCGGATACGACGAACAAAACCGTGACTATAAGGTTGTGTACGCGTGTTGTACCCAGAGCTTCAACGACTATGATGTTTTGGTTTATAGTTTCAGGTCGGGTGCTTGGGAAAACACCCCACAAGGGCTTAGGGCCGGGATTGTTTACCCCAACATTGGCGTCCACGTGAATGGAACGCTAAACTGGTCTAGCAGCACAATGGTAGCTCGTAACGATTGGGAATCGAAGATTGTGTGTTTCAATCTGACAACAAATACCGCCACCATTCTGTCGGGCCGGAGCCTGAAAGGTGCGGAAACATTTCTATATGTGAGTCGAGGGGGTTTCTTCTGGCGTCTTTCTTTCATATAGAGAAGGTGAGTGTTTGGCAGATGAGAGAATGTGGGGCGGAAAAATCATGGACAAAACTGGCTTGTATCGAAAAGTTATTCCCTCAGACACCACGTAGGACGGCTACGCTTAATCCCGTAGTTGTGGAAATATGTAACTGCGTTTCTCTTGTGTATGTAATGAACAACACAAGTCTCATCATGAAAGTGGGGGAACACTTGAGGGTTTACACTGCTGAAGAGGGTAAAAGAAAAAGGAAAATTGAAGTGTGCCGCCCAGGCAACAGGGATTTTAAGGCGATTCTCTTTCGCGAGACGCTGGCACCGCCGCCGTGTTTTGATCTTTCCGATGATGGAGACCAAGAACAACAGTAGCGAGAGTCCTAGGTTGAGCATCATGTCCTGTAGGGAGAGGAGTGAAGTTTTAATTTTCTATCTATCTATCTGTACGTCTTGTTGGTTTTGAATTTCCCAGACTTTAGTTGAAAGAATAATTTGAATGAATTGAAGCTGTTTGTGTTTGGTCATCATATTATTGTAGCAATAGCCATCTATGCTTAGCAACAAGATTTATGCATGGCTGTATGCTCATTATACGTGTTACGAAAAAAAAAAGAAATAAAATTGGAATGACCATTATATAATACATACGGATCGGGGTAGTTTTTACTTTTTATCACTGTCTATATCTACTATCTACTATACTAATAAGAGGCAAAGAGAGTTAGGCCTAAAATGGGTAGAAAAAATGGCGGTCAACTTATTTAATCAAATGAATGGTTCAGATGAATTATTTAATCAAATAGATGGTTAAGATAATTCAGATTAATATTATTAATAGAGATTACCTAATTTAACCTTACTTTTATGATTATCCGTTAAGTTTTCTGTTAAATATTCTCTTTTCCGTTAATATTCCGTTAACTTTTAACTTACCCATTAATTTCTATAAGAAAGGTCTTAGGTTCGAACCTCATCTCAATCAAATTTGACATAATTAAGTTTCTCACTCTATTTTACTCTTATTAAATTAAATAAATTAATAGCTACAACAAAAAATGATACATATGTATTTCTTTAATTTAGAATTATGTATCTACAATACCTTTATTTGAAAAAAAAATTCATTATCAAAAAATTAAATTAAATAAGAGAAATAATTTCATTAGTTATATTGTTTTTATTTTCTCTCATGCAAAGATTCTTTACATTCAAATTTATCAATTGATATTCATTACATTGTCCATTATCTTATTTTTACAATATCTTGTAATTAAATATCAAAGTTATAGTACAAAATAATGTTATATATTTATTTACCAAGTATTTTATTAATACTATGAAAAAAAATTTTAAAATAATTTGAAGCTAATTATATTAACTACTTGGGGATTGGTTGACAAAGAGAGTACTCAAATAATAACCCAACAAATTGAAGCGGAATCACCCTATTTTTCTATTATTGAATTAAATAAATTAGTAGTTACACCAAAAAATGATACATATGTATTTCTTTAATACCATGAAAAAATTAAAAAAGAATAGTTTGAAACCAATCTTATTAACTACTTGGGGGATTTGTTGACAATGAAAGTACTCAAATAATCCATTACCCAGCAAATTGAAGTGAAAAACTACATTTTAATATCTTTGGAATACATAATATTTTTAATTTTCAAATTTTAATTAATTTATTTAATCTTTTTTCTTAAACTAGAGATTTCTTTATCCACAATAACTCATTCAACAATAATGGTTAAACCAAATGAACCCCAAGCAAAACATCTAAAGGAAAGTTGATAGCTCCTATATCATAATCTCATTGCATGACGTTGTCATCTATGCTACTAACAATAACCGAATTGCAAATAACACACTACCAACAAAAAGGAAGAGAACAAATAGTAAAGATGAAGACAATGACAATATTACTCAAAAGAGAATTAAGAACACTTAGAAAAATTCAAATTAAAAGTAATATTTATTTAGACTATCATTTTTAGACTAAATATTTAGACTATCGATTTTACATGGTTGCAAACATTTATTTTAGTAATAATTATAATAAATTTTCTATATTATATTGGATTCATATACTTTGAGTTAGATATTTAAATAAAAGAAATTCGACATTCAATTACCCATGTATAACTTCTATATAATCTTGCATTGATATAATTTCAAATATTTAATTAAATATAAACATTGGGCATTAACCCATTCGCGCAATGCGCTTTTAATAAAGCGTTTTGCGATCAACAGATAGGGGATCGGATAGCATCAATAGTTTTGACTAGGGAATTGCATTAACTGTTTGTAAAAATATGTTTGATAAGATTAACCGTTTACTATTACGGTTAACAAATAAAAAGACATTAATAATAATAATAATAATAATAATAATAATAATAATAATAATAATAGTAATAATAATAAATAATAATAATACAGCAACGGCGGCGACAATGAAGACTACGGCAATAACAATAATATTAATAATACAAAAAAAGTAAAGGGATTGATCCCACATCATAAGTGCAAGGGAAAGAGGGGGTTGAGCTCCTCTATAAGATCAGAGGAGCAGAACGCCACTTCTATTTCACCCTTGCCCATCTTATGTGGAAGCACTTTGGATTGGAAAAAAGGAAAACACTTTGGATGGACTTGGAAAAAAGGAATCTAAAACCATCTAGAGTCATGGTCTTTTCAAACATTTTAAGAAATCAAGTAAGATAGAGGAATGAATTGGAAGAGTTTTTAACATATCATCAATGTGTGTATATATATATATATATATATATATATATATATATATATGTATATATATATATCTAGGGTTACAAGCATTATATATTTATATGCAACCCTAAATATGTATATGTACAAAAATATCCCGATACTATATTATGGGCCTGACCCATCCTGCTCCATTTCGTACATATGAGACATATACGACATATTGTCTTTCTCCCCTTTTGAACATGCATCTCATTTCCTTACTCTAAATCTAGGTTTCTTCTTCTAGATTTGCTTATTTCCGTCTTCAACAAGTAAATTTTTTCCCTCCCAAAAACATTTCGTCAATTTGTTCTGAGGCAATAGGTGTTGAAGGCTGGAGAAAAATGAATAAAAAAATTGTTTTCACAATGTAACACTGAAAGAGTAGGTATATTTTGGTCCTATAAATTGGATTTAGAAAAGGAGAAACAAAGTGTCTAACCAAAATGCCATCTCTACTGACTTTTCTCAATAGAGAAAACAAAAGAAAACATAAAAGGGCATTTTAGATATTTCATATAACATGTTTATAGATCATACTTTCCACCTCATTTTAGTTTTTATGATGACTTGTTTCATTTTGTTAGTAAAGTTTCTCTATGATATGAAGCAAATTTCATAGTTGTTTAGTAAAGAACAACTAAAGATAAATCAACGATGCAACTTGCCAAAACATGCATGATTGAACGCACACGGGTAAATCAACGATTGTGGGTAAGAATACAAGACTAGGCTTAGCCACCCGCAGTGTGGAGTTACACCCAATGGCCAAATTATATCATGGACCAAAGTTCACCTAGCATGTTGAACCTTGATCCAAAATGACATTCAGATTATGTGTATACATTTAACATATTATTATGTGCCCGCAGTTAATAAATTATGTGTATACAAGTGCATCATATGTAAAATCTAAGTCACATAATTTGTTAACTACAAACACATAATATGTTAACTAAAGATATATCAACGATGCAACTTGCCAAAACATGCATGATCGAACGCACACGAGTAACTCGTCAGTTTGTTCTTGGCTGGTAGATTGTGAGTAAAAATACAAGACTGGGCTCAGCCACCCGCAGTGTGGGAGTTACACCCAATGGGCAAATTATATCATGGACCAGAGTTCACCTTGCATGATGAGCCTGGATCTAAATGACATTCAAATTATGTGTATACATTTAGCATATTATGTACCTACAATTAATAAATTATGTGTATACAAGCGCATCATATGTAAAATCTAAGCCACATAATTTGTTAACTACAAACACATAATATGTTAACTAAACGCACATATTATATTAACTGCAAACACATTATATGTTAACTGCATATTATGTGCCTGCGGATAATATATTATGTGCATGTAGTTAATAAATTATGTGCTTTCGATTTATAACGTCCACAATGTAAGGTGGACCTTGGTCCATGGTATAACAATTGACACCCAATGTGATGGCTCCTTGTAGGCACCAAACCCTGTTCGTTCCACCTAATGGTCTGCTGAGTCACCTTGATTTATCCTTCCACTATTCTGTCAGGCCGGGGTGTGGGGTCTTGAGAGCGAAGGAATTTCACCTTTTGGTGCGCAAAACATGCATAATCGAGTACTTATGAGTAATTAATAAGAACACTAAGGGTCAATTTGGAATTCAGAAAATGATTTCTAGAAAATGACTAATTTTCAGAAAAATATTTTAATTTTCTAGTGTTTGGTTGAATATAAATTTGTCTTTCTATTCGGCTAAAAGTTAAGAAATTGTATTTTTTTTGTTTGGTTAATTTTCCAGAAAATTAATATATTATTTGTAACAACAACAACAACAATAACAATAACAACAACAAGAAGTTGTGTTGGAGAGAAGAGAGACTAGAAAATGTCTTCATACTAGAAATTTAGGCTTTTCTGTCAAATTGGACTTTTTTTGTTTACCTGAACAGTGTTCCTTTGACTCTATTTTTTGAATACTCAGACATACAAAAATTAATAAAATAACTTTTTCGAGTTTTTAAATGTACCTTAAATTTCCTGCTAGTTAGATGAATCAGATGCTTACACAACCCATGCAGATGAAAATCCATGTAGTGTTTATTATACCTTGCAAAGAATCGTATGGTAGATCTTGAGATCCGTAGTGTAGTTGGTTGCACTTACTACTTCAGCGCCTTCTTCTTTGAGAATCCGAAATACTTTACCCATCTTCAGCTTCTTGTTCTCTGACCCACACACTATATTTATCTCCAAACTTTCACCCGTCTCACTTGCATGCACTGCTATCACCACGTTATCCATCTTCTGTGCCGCCATTATTCTTGCTTTCAGCTCATTAATGTTTTTCTCTAGTTGTTTGATGTAGTTAGTAGCTTGATCCAACACGGCCGTGATGTTTTCTGTCGTACGCCGACAACAATTCATTAATTAACCAACAGTCACGCACACTTACTCTCTTATCTCGTCTTATTTAGGTGAGAACGTGAAAACGGTATGACTGCACACAATCTACTACATGAATGCACACGCAATTATTTTAGGGTTTTCACCGTCATCTTGGAATGTTTTGGTTAAATTGTATGCATTCATGGAATTGATTGTGTACACTCCTCCTATGAGAACCTACGAATCAACACGAATGCACACAAACTATTTCAGGAAAGATTATGTGCATTGTGTACTTGAATATGAGATTGTGTGCTTTTATCTAAACGTTTGTGTGCATTTGTGTATAAGTTCACAGGTTCTCACGAGAAGAGTTTTCATTGGAACATATACATACATAAATACATACATACATATGTGTGTGTGTGTGTGTGTGTGTGTGTGTTGGAACATATGAGAACAAGTTCTTAGGTGAAAACAAAGAACCAATCCTAGCCTTACATCTAGAAAAATCGCATGGACCAGATTATATTTTAAAAAATGTGGTGATATTTTCGTAATTATCACCAACTTTACTATCCAAACTTGAATACTAAAATCCGCACTTCTAAGAAGTTTATAGGTTTGCACATTTAGTATAAACATTTTGCACATTTAATATTAAAAGATTATACTTGCAAAAATGTGAAAATGCATTGCACTTAGGGTTTCGATTTTAGAGTTTGTAACTAAGTGATGAGTAAAATGGTGATAGTAAAAAGAGGGGTGTAAATGTCGTTCCGCTGATGATTGGGACTATGGTACGTACTTGTATGAATTGTAAAATTCTAGGTACTAAAGTGTTGGAATTCGCTAGAATCCAAGTAAATGATGATGAAGTATGAAAAATAAAAGGAATGCAAATTAAATAAGGAATAAACTATATGATAAAAGAATGCGTCAGATTAGGGATATTGCAATCTTGATGTTCTAACAAACTTAGAATTAGGGGAACAATAATTAACCAAGGGATTTATTGGCAATGCACTCAAGAATTTAGTTCAACTACTTTTGTAATCAATAAACTATAATTAAGCTAGGATTGCCCAACTTTTGTGATGCATCAATCTTACCTTAAAACACAAAATCATTATAAGCCCCCCAATTACCCATATTCTCATAGTAGGAAAAATTGGGTTGAAATTGGTTAGGCTAAGTCTTTCACCCAACTTTCGTTGTGATGAAATCCTCTCCAAAACAAATCAATAAAAGTTGCGCATCAATTATCAATAAGAGGATTTAATAATCCAATTCAAACATAAAAACCCTAAGTTAATAAATTATCCCATTTATGCAATAATCATAAACCTAGCATCAAGAATAGCAATAGAACCCGAATCCAAACCCAAAAACTAACTACTCATGCATCATAAAAGTAAACAAAGGAAAGCAATAATAAATAACCATAAACATTGCAAGAAATATAAAGGGAAGAGAAAACTTTAATGATAATGAAAACAAATCCAACTTCAATATGTGATTCCAAGCTTGAAATTAAATAATCTAATATAAAACTAATCTAAACTATGCTAGGAAAATAAAAAGAGAAGGAGAAAAAATAAACTAATACTAACTAGGGTTGGGAACTCCTTAAATTGTAGAGAATATGTAGAATATACAGGAGATAGATGGGCTTTGGGCCCATGAGGCAACTTACAATTCTTATTCTTGTTTCCTTTCCTTCCTCAGGTAGTTTCCTTTTCTTCCAAAACTTGTCCAAAATGCTCCAAAATTCTTCCTTTGCTGCTCCTTGTTGATAATTCAACCCTCGGAACAATATAACACACAAACAATTCTCAATTTCACTAGGAATCTAGGATAAAGAAAATAAGTAACAAAACAACTAAAATAAGGGGTGAATTATTGTACAAAATAGTAGATATCAACTCCCCACACTAGAACTTTTGCTTGTCCTCAAGCAATTACCAAGGACAATATACCTTCCAAGCAATGAAACTGTTACACTTCCTCCCTGCACAACCAAGCATACCACCAACCAACTCATACAAGCTAACTTGCTTCAAGAATCATGTCAAAATCACAAGTGAGTTCCCCTCTCAGGCCAATAACCGGGCACCAAAATTAAGGTAGATTAGGACCCTGTATGCACATGTACTTAGTTGAGATTATGCAGAAATTGGCTTAAGATGAGATCCCATAGACTTGCCCTTGATACTCCCATAGATCAATTCTAAAACTGCATGCTAAGTGTGCATTATGTGCATTATGAAGATGAATTATGTGTATTATATTAAGTGTTTAATTCATGTTCATTATACCATGTTTATGTGTATGTGTATTATGAACATGAATTATGTGCATTATGAACATGAATTGTATATTTTATGAAGTCAAATTCTGTGTATATGTTCATTATATCATGTCTATGTATATGTGTATTACGAACATGCATGAATTCAGTGTATTATGAACATAAATTCTGTACATTATGAAGTCAAATTTTGTGTATTGGAACAAGGTCCACGATATAAATTGTCATATTCCACCACTATACCTATATAAAGTCTTTATTGATAGGATACATGATATACGTTATACATCACCTAAAGTTTTGGTTCTCATAGTGCTCAGAATAATATCAATACACCATCTAGGGTTCTGAGTCGAGTATGAGACAAAACGGTTTTAAACTACGGCTCAATAATATTCAATTAAACTACGGCTAAAATTGTTTGATTGGTAGGTGACAACTGACCAAATTTAATTTTCAAGGTACAATAATGTTTCCCTTTTTTTATTTTTTATTTTTTATTATTTTTTTTTTTGGTGAGATTCAAGGTACAATGTTTACTCTATCGCTTTCTTTGATTGGAAAAACACAATGTTTGGTAAGATATTTATCGTAAATGACATTTCAAAGTTTGCCTCAAATTCCGGGTCATAGTTTGCCTCTCAAATAAAAGCTTAAAGAGTACCTTTTATTAGTACAATTCCTTTTTACGTACTAAAATATGAAATAAGAAATAGTTTTATCACGTATACCCAATTGATGCAATTGTTATACCATGAATCATGGTTCACATTGAGTCTTGGTCTAAAATTATGTGTCTATAAACAATTAATTAGGTCATCCATAATATAAGATAAGTCCTAGTCCATGATATATTTGTCAATTTATATGCCTTAATTTTACTTTTTTGATTTGATAGATTTTGGCAAGCTCAAATGTTCAAATTGATATTTTAATTTTAATTTTTTTGTTAGACCACAAGGTCAGACTAATCTCCATTCGCATCAAACTGGCTTAAAGAAAGTTTTGAACTTCCAACCTTTCTTAAGGAATGAGAGGGCACAAACACCCACCACAACTAAGCTGATTACTAAAATTAATCTTATAAAAATAAAAATGTTTAATAAGACTCACAAACTGTCCAAGTCAAATATTAATAATATGAAAATTTGCATGATTCAATTAATTATTGAGTTGTTCAAATTCATGTTATTAATTTTATATTAATCAAATAAAATGTTAATATTCTTCGAATCTTAAACAATTCAACTCGAAAATATTTTAATTCACTTAAACCTTAGTTTAAATGTTTAATACGTACACCAAAGGGTCTAAAAGGAAACTTGTTGGCTGAAGTCAATATCTAGCTTAATGGCACATAAGTGCATGTGTAAGATCAGATCATGATTCATGCCCAGTTATTGTTTGACTAATTAATGTACCAATACATCCAATCCTTATACCATGAATCAGGATTCACAGTGAATACTAATATATTTCATGTGTATGTGTTTTTGTGTTGTGACTTTTTGTACCTTTTATTATAAAATTTTGTATCTTAAGAATATGAATTTCTTACCTTGGCGCAAATAAGTAGTTGTGTAACATAAAACATATTGTGTGTCTTATGTTATGAATTTGTCTTGTATTGTGAAATTATGTTTCTATAAACATAAGCTATGTACATAATCAAATTTAAAAGTAAGTAAATATATGACATGTGTATATGTCTTGTGTTATAATTTTTTGTGCCTTGCGTTATGAAATTATGTATCTTAATAGTATGAATTTTGTACTTGTAACAATTAATAAACACAAAACATAAAAAAAATTAATTTAAAATTTAAAAATCAAAATAATTGTTTCAATCTAGAGTTCATAATATTATGTGAACTGTGATCCATGGTATAAATCGTCTCTCACGATGGATTTATATTTAAGGATAATTTTAAATATTCTCTCTACTTGGCGACCAACCGCCGCAATACGCAAGCCGCAAAACAAGAATTTAAAAAGTCGAAAATTGAACATTATTTAACATGTACTCTGGATTCGGAGTGATGCAATGGAGGTACGTAGTCAACTGGATCAATGGTGACGTCACGTCCCTTTGCTTGGCCCCGTTAACGGCATCATCCGTCCTTGCAAGGAGTGGATTGGTAGAGCTTGGGAGGTGAAAATATCTCACTATCTACGGGAAGAAAATTGGGTGGCTGATACTCTTGCTAAGGAAGCGATTAAACGACGTTGTGCTTGGATAGAGTTTGAAAGGCCTCCAGATCTTATTAGGGAGAGCCTTGAGTTTAAGAGGCGGTATGTTTTTGTAGGAGCTGGATCCTAGCCGGGCTCCTGGGTCTACCCCTTCCATCTTTCAAAAAAAAAAAAACATTAGATACCATTAGCCACCTAAGCAGCCCTTTTTCTTAGAGTTTATGTCAGATTAAATGTCACATGGAGCATAGAGAAAATAAGAGAGAGAAAGCTGGGGATCTTCTGCAAATGAAGAGTTATTTGTGGTCCCAAGGAAAAAAAGTTGAATGGAGTAACAAATGCATGACATGTGTTTATTTTATTATTATATTTTTTAAATCAATTTTTTTTTCTTTTTTTCTTCCTCTCTCATTTTCTCTTTCCTAATCACACTTACAAAAACTCCTCAAAAACCACGAAATAACTCCACTACTAAGAGCATCCTTATCAGTGGGGATATTTCGCAGTTATTGAGGAATTTTTGTAAGTGTGATTAGGAAAGAGAAAATGGGATGAGAGGAAAAAAAAATAAAACAAATCAAATTTTTTTTTAATAAAAAATGATAAATAATTGAAGTTGTCAGCAGTAGCACACATTGGGAGAAGAAAAAGAGAACCAAAAAAAAAAAAATGAAAGCTTCAGTGTGTAATTGTCAGTTGTGGGGGCCATAATAATCCCATATGTTGCAGGAGGATTATTTCCACTCAGTTTTACATTCACATCAGTTCATTGAATCATTCTGAAGTTTATTTACTGACATTATCTCCTCATTCTCCACTGATGGAGATGCTCTAAATTTCCATCGGCCCTAGTTGTGAAGAATTCAATACTATGAGTAGGTATGTCGTACACTAGAATATAATTCATTTTACATTGTGAACTTTGATCCAAAACACATTCAGATTATGTACATACTGTTAACATTATATATTAATTTTAATTAATAACTTATGTACCTATTATCATTAACATATTGTGTACTTACAATTAATGAAATTATATACCAATTATAATTAACGTATTATGTACATATAGTTAACGTATTATTTGCATCAAATTAATAAATTATATATGCAGAGTGCAACTTAGCTAAATAGTTCAAGAGTTAGCCCTAAAAATTTTGATCCAATGATACGGTGGGGTTCAATTCTCATCCTGAAGAGACGGGGTCACTCGATATATTATATATATAAATCTGTTCAAATGCGGCCGCGTCTTCCCGTGTGGCCGGTGTGGTTAACACCACTCAATGATAAGAAATGCACCACTCAATATTAAGAAATGCACCACAATGAAAATGCATAAAAATACCTCATAACTCCGCTGTTTCTAATTGTGCATTTCTGAACTGTGTGGTGTATTTTTTCATACCTAGTGGTGTGTTTTTTGGTGATCTGTACATAATAGTGCATATTAGTGTGGTGCATTTCTTAACATTGAATGATGCATTTCTTAACATTGAGTGGTGTAAACCGCACCAGCCACACGGGAAGGCGCAGCCACATCTGAACTCTATTATATATATATATATATATATATATATTAATCTATTAAATAAATATATTTGTATATAATATCATTACTGTAGTTAAAAAAGTTGATTCATAAAAATCACTAGTGTAATTACATAAGTTTACAATTGTAGGTACATAAATTCATTGTTTAAACCTATCACAAGGCCTATAGAGGCGTCATAGCAATCAACTAATTGGTAACTTTTTATTACACTTTTATTCTATATTTGGTGTTATTTGCATTTCTTTTTTATATATTCTAATTGTTCATTCATAACTGCCAACTTAAAATGGTTTGGTTGGTTTTCGCAAATTGTAGGATGTCTTATTTATTTCTATATTATACATATAGCCTTTAGCACGTTCACGGTTATTTTTACTCAGGTGAGTCGGTTGACGATAACCCTGTGGGATGAGCACGGTGTTTTTATTTTTGTTTTAGCATTGTATGCGTACATCTACACATTAGCTATTAATTAAGCAATTATTTGCTCTAATTCAAACACGGATAACATCAAAAAACATAATCGATCAAAACCATATCTTCAATTGCACTATTATAGTACTATTAACTGTTTTAGAATGTAGTATCTGTTCATATATACTTTCTCAAGTTGTACAACGAGTCAATGCCTCATTGGGTTCAAACCTATGACCATCTAACAATTCTTTTATACATTAGTGAAGAACTTGAACACCTTCCTTTTACCAAACTTTTTCCTAAGGTTGATTCAACTAACCTAGCTTTTTGTCTTGAGAGACTAGCCTTTGGGATCTTGATAGATGATAGGTGTTGAGTGGAGATAAGTTGAATAAGGACCTTAGAAACCCTTCCTTCTTATGGTTAAACAACCATTCCGATTCACCTTCCTTCCGGATCTTCCTTTCAACTCTACATACTTCATTCTAGTCCTTTCTCTCCTACTTGACTTCCTTGAGATATTATGAGGTAGCTAGAAGACGAAGTTTGTAGCGCACAAGGATGTTCATAAGTCAAAGCAAATTATTTACAAGGATTGAGTTTTTGAGAATCCTATATCCTTAATACATTCGATTAGCATCATCACAATCTATAAACAATTATTCCAAACAAATAGAATTTGAGTGTTTTAAAGTTCCCAAATTATACATTACTAGCATCGTTAAAATCTAAAGAACACACGAAGGCACATAACGCTTTATAATTGATATCATTATATGCTAGAAATATAGTTCTTCAAGCGTTGTTGAACTCTATTGGTATCCATTCCAAGTCTAGGTGAAAATGCCTATCCAACAAAAAATCAAGAAAAACAATTAACGTTGTCATCATGAAACACATATCAAGAACAACTAAAGATAAATGAAGCATGCAACCAAAACATGCATGATCGACTTTTGTTTGTTTGTTTGTTTGTTATACCTTGCAAAGAATTGTATGGTAAATCTTGAGACCCACTGTGGAGTTGTAAGCACTCACAACTTCAGCGCCTTCTTCTTTGAGAATACAAAAGACTTTGTGCATCTTCAGCTTCTTGTTCTCCGACCCACACACTATATTTATCTCCAAACATTCACGCCTATTATTACGATTGGTAATTGTAGACTTTCCTTTCTTGCTTTCAGCTCATTTACGTTTTCCTCTAGTTGTTTAATGAAGTTAGTGGCTTCACCCAACAAATCCGAGGCCGGCGATTTTTCCTGCACGTCGCGAAGAAACCATTAATATAATTTAACCTCAGTTATGCGTTTCATGCATACAGAGAGATAGAAAGGTTACAAAGTATTGGGATTTGAATCTACCACTACTATATGCCATCCTTATACCACCAACTCCCAGCACCTTGCTGGGACTCAAACCGTGACCTGTCTCAGATGCCATTTGTTAGGAAAAAATTGTAACTTAATAGGGAAGACACAACTTTATTTCCTCATATACCATCACATTTTTGAAAGACAAGGTGTTGACTTGGCCCTGCTTCATTATCAACCACGGTTTAACAATCTCCTAGTTCCTGAATATTGGACTTGTCCTTTCACCGCCCTCCGCCCAACAAAGTCATAATTCAGGAGTAACAAAGAAAAATCTAAGTCATGTAGCATCAGTTGTGTTGTACTTCTAAGTTATACAATTCAAACTCCTCTTTTAATGCAAGCCTAAATTCTTTTTGAATGTGAAACAAAGGCTCATTCAGAGCCTTCCCCCAACTCCATTTTCTCAATTCTAATGGGTATATTCTCATTCACTTATATCTATTTTGTACACATATAATATATCAAATTAAACCTTTTGCTTAGGAACACCCGAATCCACTTTAATATGACCCAAAATAAAAGTCTACGTGCACTGAAAAATTATGGGCACTTTAAATGTCAAAAATAACTAATTTTTTCAACAGACACGTCATGTGAAACACCATCTTCCCTCTTCACATAACGTGTGTGCTCCTAATATAAAATTAAAATTGCTCATATGACAGACAGGAATGAATATAATGGAAGGATCTGATAAATTATACTAGAGTGTTTTCACGAGAGACGAGAGAGGCGAGGCGACGGTAAAGATCTTTCATTTGCTGCCGACGATTTTTCTCCGTCAAACGCCGGCCAGGTCCCGGTGAGCTGCTGCTGGGCTTCATGTTTAATTGGGCTAATTAACAACGTAACCCTTATTTTGATGTAGGGAATTATAATTAAAAGATAATATTGAATGCATGGGCAATGGGCTGTACTGTGGTCTGTGGGCATGACTGCCTATTATATAGGCATAAAATCTGTATCGACGTCAACCATACAGGATACATTGCACGAGAGATATATAATTGACACCACTGTAGGATACATTGCACGAGAAATATGTAACATCCTTGCTGTCGCTGTAGCACGCATTTTTTTTTTTTTTTTTGTGGATTCACACCACTGTAGGATTTTTTTGTATAATACATCCTAATTTTTCAGCGCCACATAGGATAATGTCCAATGTTTACTTTTAAATAAGTATTTTAGAGTATATCAATACAAAATTATATAAGAGATATTCATGTATATGTAATTGAATGTTGGATTTGTTAATTTGAATCGGTAATTCAAAGTATATGAATGCAAGATAATATAGAAGAGATTGATTATAATTGTCATTGAAATAAATGTTTACAACTTTGTAAAACCACTAATTTAAATACATAGTCTAAAAACGATTGTCGAAATAAATACCACTTTTTGTTTGAATTTCTCTAATTCTTTGTAATTTTCTTTTGGGCAGCGTTGCATTGTCTTAATATTCAGTACTTGTCATCATCTTTTTTATTGGTAGTGTGATGTGCAATTAGGTTACTAGTGGTAGCATTGAGCGCACAATCAGTAATAATAGAATCGAGCTTGATAACCATTACGTCATCGCGCATAATAAACATATGCTCCTAAAATATCACGCACATATTAACGTTGAATGGTGTAATAACCAATCCATGTCTATTAAATATTTATTCAAATACGTGAACAAAGGAAATGATAGGGTCACGACAGAATTCATGAGTAATTCAGCGAATGCTCTCAATGGTGATGTGGTCGATGAGATTAACATGTATTACGATTGTCGCTATATATCAGCATGTGAAGCCACGTAGCAGCTATTTGGATACTTGATACATTATCAAACCCCACCCGTGGAGAGGTTAAATTTCCACTTAGAGAATGAACAAAATGTTGTGTGTGGTGAAGATTAGCCCCTCGACGAGATTATGGAGAACCAAACAACTAAGCACAACCAATTCAAGGCTTGGTTTGAGGCGAACAAAATATACAAAGAGGCCAACAAGTCACTCACTTATGCAGAGTTCCCCAGTAAGTTTGTTTGGACACAAGATTTGCGTGAATGACATCTAAGGAAGAAAAGCTTCTCCATAGGACGATTGTTCTATGTTCCGCTAGGGTGTGGAGAATTATACTATCTGTTTATCTTTGATGCCATTTAAATCTGGTACGTGGACCTTTTAGCCATGGGGATATTCGCTGCTGCGGGGGTCATTCACAAATTGTTTAGGGATGCATGTTATGAATATGGATTATTAGATTATGACAAGGAGTATATTGACGGCATTACTGACTCGAGTTACTGGGCACCCACGTATGCTTTGCTAAGGATGTTTGCTACGCTGCTCACTTCAAGTTCAATCAATAGGCCAGAGGTGGTGTGGAATGTCGTTTGGGAATTTTTGCCGAGGATGCACAGTTTTAGTGTCGACGTACGTCACATGTAGAATCCATGTATATCGAGCTTAAATCTATTGATTTGACTTTGTTATTTTTTTATCATTATTTCTAAATAAATTAATTTGTTGATTTATTTGTTTCTTTTTTTTTTTGGCCTATTAAGAGTTGGTGTTATCAGATTTAGATAAGAAACAGTTCGCTCTGGTGCAGTTAGAGAAGTTGCTATCTAGAAATGTCAATTCCCGACGAAACCAGCATGAGTTTGATGGAAAACATGTTGATAGCCGAAGAGTTGGCATATGACAAGGAATCATTGAAGACAGAGCATTAAAAGTTGGTAACACAATTGACAGACAAGCAAAAAAATATCTACGACTCTGTCATGAATTATATTGATTCCAATGGAGGTGGATTGTTCTTTGTGTATGGTTACAGAGGAATAGGCAAGACCTTCGTGTTGAGAACGTTATCGTCAAAGATAAGGAGTCGTGGTGATATTGTTTTAAATGTTGCTTCGAGTGGAATAGCATCTATACTCTTGCTGGGAGGTAGGACGACGCATTCCAGATTTGTTATACCACTCTCTTTGAAAGAAGATTCCACGTGCAATATATCGCAAGTAATGACTTTGCTAAGTATATAATAAGGAGCAAATCGATTATATGGGACGAGGCGCCGATGATGCACAAACACTATTTTGAAGCTTTGGACAAAACCATGAGGGATCTATTAAGGTTCATCATATCTGGTAGTGCTAAAAAGACATTGGTGAAAATATAGTAGTTTTGGGCCGTGATTTTAGACAGGTTCCTCCCGTTATTCCAAAAGCAACGAGATTAGTAATTGTCGAAGCCACTATTAATTCTTCCTATATCTAGACGAATTGCAAGGTATTGAGACTCACAAAGAACTTGAGACTATGGAGCTTAGCTTCAGAGGAAGATATGCAGAGGTTGATTGGTTTTCAAAATGGATTGCAAACATTGGAGATGGAATTGCAGGGGCTGTATACAACAGTTTGTCTAAGATTGATATTTTGGCACAGTTTTTGTTAAAGTGCGGACTCGATCCCATAGCAACTATAGTGAAAAGCACCTTCCCAAGCGCAAGATATGACATGCTTGAAGAGTCGAACCTAGAAAGCTGAGCGATCCTCTCAACGACTTTAGATGTCGTTGATCAAATTAAGTAGTACATGTGCGACATGAGCACTGTAGAAGGACGGACATATTTAAGTTGTGACTCTTTGTGTAAGGCAGAATTAGGCGGTGAAAATCTATCAGAAGTACACACTTCTGAATTCCTAAATAGTTTGAGATTGTTTGGACACCCTATATACACATTAGCTATTAATTCAACAATTATTTGGTTGAATTCAAGCAATGATAACATTACAAAACATAATCGATCCAAACCATATTTTCAATTGCACTATATAATATTTGATATTATAATTGATATAATTATATATCGATCTAAATATTCTTAAAATATTATAACAAATTCATTCTGTGCATTGCACGAGTGAAAATACTACTTATTATTAGTAAATAGTACAAAAACATACCCGTCGACCTTGAGACCCACAGTGGAGTTGCTTGCACACAAATATCTTCTTCAGGAATCCTAAAGAGCTTATGCAACTTTAGGTTCTTGTTCTCCGATCTACCCACTATATATATATTTATCTCCAATAATATAATATAATGTTTCACCTATCTCATCACTTTCATTCACGGAAATTACAATTGATTGTTGTAGACTATCCACTCTTATTTTCACATACATTAACGTTAGTTTCTCCTGCCAAAGACCTTGTAGTCTAGTGGCACCGAGTGTCCCAGTTTATACTCTCATATGGATGTTGAGAGTGGGTTTGAGTCTCAGTGGTTGATTTTTTGTGCTTCAGTAGGTTAAGAAGGTAGTTATAAACAGATACTGCATTGTAACAGAGTCAGTAGTACTAAAAATAAAAACGTTAGTTTCTCCCTAGTTACGTTGTTTGATGTAGTATTTAGTGCCACTAAATTAGTGGCTTAACCCAACAATAATATAATGACTAAAAGGATGGAACTCATGAGAATACGTAATAATTAATACCAGAAAGTTTTCATTAGAGACGAGAAAGGCGAGCCGACAACGATAAAGACGTCTCATTTGACGCCGCCGAT
>NXFB01000037.1:334243-347260 GCA_002525835.2 Ipomoea batatas | reverse complement strand
TTTTTTTTTTTTTTTTTTTTTTTGAAAACAACAGCTTCGTGCTTTAATTTTTAAGCAATTGGTTTTATTTTTCAGCAATTAGTAGTTTAATTCTAATTTTATAATTATCATTTAAATTAAATGTAGGTATGTTTATTTTAAATAATTAAAATATAGTTGAGTAAAATGGTGGATCCACAAAAAAACATGAAAAGAACCAAAAACTAATGGGGAGAATAATTTTTAAGATTGAGTGTGATAGTGGATGCTAAGGTGGAGGCTGGGCCCACAAAAACTAGAAGAAAAAATCTCACTAATGACATTTCTCTAAAGCAGTGTTCGAAAAAAAAAGTTGGTAGTATTAGAGCATCCACATCTATGAATTTTTCGAAGGTTTTTGCAAAGCAGAAATAGGTGGTGAGGTTTTTAAAATAATGGGAGCTCTAGTTTTTTTGGTGCTTTTTTCTCCTGCAAAACAACATTTTTGCAGGAAAAAAAAAATGAAGATGTGTGGTGGAGGCACACGAGCTATCCAGTCGGCACGTGTAATGAGCGATTCAGAGTGGCTGCTAGCTAGCGACCGCACGGAAAAATTTCCGATTGTTGTCCATGGCAACTGCCAAATTTTAAAGAATATAATAAAAAAAATTTACGTGTAAATACCGTCTATCTCTACAATTTTTACACTTTTCATCCTACTCTTAATTCATTCATATACTACCCTCAATTCATTCATATCATTTTCTCAAGCCATTTTAGGCTCAATTTTGGTTTTGATTTGCAAAATCTGCACGCAAAAGAGAGCTTTTATGCTATACAATTAAATTTTGCTCTAAAAGGGTCTAGTATATATAATAGTGCAAATCCCCATCTTTTTTCAATGTTGGACAATTGCATCTTCCACACCTTTCAACCTTCATTTTCCAACTCAAATTGATCTAATATGAGAATTAATTTCTCATTCACCCATTATTCATTTTGAGTGTACAATATATCGATCTATTCCTTTCTCTACGAAGAATCCGAATCCACTTTGATCTGACCTAAATTGAAAGTGGAACAACATATATTTATACCACAAAATAACTACTTACAATATCATTTTTTCTAATTTTTCCAAATTAGACACTCATGAGTCATGCGAATTACCTTTTTGACTCTCATTCTTGTTCTTAGTTGGTCACATTACCTTAGTCTAGTCTGAATTCTTATTCTGCTTTGCCTTTTATATCATTTGTCATTCATTCTAGTGTTGGTTGTATTATATATTCTATTGCTTATATTGCCCAAAATAATTTTTACTTGAGTTAGATTTCAATAAGAAGTTTTAGTCTTTGTGATTGAGAGAACATAAGTTTGCATCAATTGTCATTCTCTAGAGAACAATAATTCACCCAAAATACTCTTCATCGTGTCGGTTGACCCACCAAGGTGTTATGTGAATTAGTTCTTCTGATGAATACTTAAGATCTATCGGAGAAAGATCTTCCGTCTATAGTTCTTATGTTCTTTCAAGATCTTTTGAATTTGGGATCATTCGGCAGTAGATATGTTGGATTGAATTTCCTATTTTAATTGGCATTTACAACTTGTCTGTCCTAGCATATAGAACAATATAGCAAAATTTGGGGAGTTTTGAAAGGTCTAAATTACAAGCATTAACATCATGAAAATCGGTCAAAACATTATTCCTAATAGCTAAGCTAGCTAGCCTTTAATAGTATAGGTCAAGCACTTACTATTACTACAAAATGTATAATTGGTAACAAAGACACAATTTTATTTATTTTTATACTTGCATATTAGCCAAAACTAAATGTTAAAATGCTAGACTTGACATTCCAAAGTTCTGCCCAACATCTAATCTAATATATCCAAAACAAGAGGGCTGGATGTAGATTATTTAGAGGATATGAAATTCAAATATATACCAAATTTGAAATTAGACAAATTCCGTCAAGTTTCCACTGATTAGAAATTATTATTATTATTATTAATATTATTATTATTATTATCATTATCATTATCTTTATTATCTTTAAAAGATAACCCAATGGGGTAGCTCAAGTGGCAAGTGAGCTCTCTTTGTGGGGAGGATTTCCGGGAGGACTCGGGTTCGATTCCCACAAGTGACGATTCCCTCTGGGCCAGCTCTTGTGCCTCTCGGAGCGAACGTGGGTGGACCTAGACCGTTAAACGGACAGAGAAAGACCCCGTGAATCTACCAAAAAAAAATTATCTTTAAAAGATTGTCATGCAGTGAAGTGACAAAATTAGAACTTGGAACCAAAAGTGTGAAAATATAAAATTTTGGAACTAAAAGTATATAAAATAATCCTAATAATAATGATAGTGATGGCAGACACGTGGTGTAATTATCATTATACTATTGACCATATGGTCCACTATAAAAGATGAACTATTGACATAATGTTCATTATTAGTATACTAAATATTAATTTTCTTAAAACTCATTTTTTGGATATTGAAAATTCATTTTTAAATATACTATCAAAAAATGGACTTTCTATACATTAAAACTGAACGTTTATTTGTAATTCATATGACAATGTAGATCATGATCCATAGTATAATTTGATGTACGTGGTGTAATAATAGCTCCATGAATGTAAACAATGTTGGGCCGAAAACAAATTCTGGTTAGCCATCTTTAGTTTCTTAAGAATGTTTCAAACAGTTCACACATATATGTGAAATTTTAATTCTTAAGAATTATGTTTGACAGCCCACAATAACCAACAATGGTACTCCAATATGAATGAAAATGTTGTGATTTATAGTGGTGTACTAGAAAGGAACTTTTATGTCTAGAAAAAGTTTCGATTTATATTGGTGTACGTATTATCATGTCTCTCTCTATCTGTCTGGCGTTTTTGTAGTGGAGAGAGTAGCTGAGATCAGAGGCTGAGATTATCACAGGCCTCTAGCGCAGTTGGGCTCCAAATGTCGACGAGTTTTAAGATATTTTAGAGTAGTGGGCTCCAAATTAATGTAGACGAGTTTTAAGATATTTTTGAGTTTGACTACGGTGTTCCCAAAGTCTAATACGTTAGCTATATTACATGAAGTAGCAACTAACAAGTATGACCATGAAAAGTTGCAGTAGTTATAACATGACTCGGGTCTAGGGGAGGATTCAAAAAAAAAAAAAAAAAATCAGTGAAGACAAAACATTAAACGAAAGAAATATAGTTTGAAAAAAATGAAACACTTAAAGAAGTACAATCATAAATATTGTTTAATATGGACGAAAAATAAAATACATCAAAATTTTATAAAAATATCCATAACAAAATATGAAAGATAATTAATTTGATAAAATAATTCGAAATGAAAACACATTATAAATTACACATCTCATTGTTAATATAATGGTGTGTTTGGTAGCCCGGAAAATGATTTCCGGAAATCATTTTTCGGGCTTTCAGTGTTTGGCAACATCCGAAAAATGCAGTCAACCAAAATTATTTTCCGTTGACCAAGGAAAATAAGCTCATTTTTCCAGAAAATTACTTCCAATTTTTTTCTCTGGAAGTCATTTTCGGAATGGCCAAAATGGCCGTCTCTCTCGTTCCGGCGGAAACTAGATCCCGAAACCTTGTATTTTTTTTCCTTTTATAATAAATATTATTATTTTATATTTTAATATTTTTTATATTTTAAATAAAATAATAAAAATATATAATTATACAATTCTACTCATTTTCCAGAAAATGAACCAAACAGACAAAGACAGTTTTCCAGAATGCAACCAAACATAGAAAATGAAATTGTTTTTTGAAAAATGACTCATTTTCCACAAAACATTTTTCAGAAATTATTTTCCTACTTTCCAAACACACCCTAAAAGAAAATTATATATTGCCAACTAGTCTAACTCATTTCCTATGTACATTTTTTTTCGGTTTTGAAAAAATGAAACCACTCAGTTTGAAATCATACTTCAATTCGGTTTGCAATAGTTTGATTTCCACTCGGATATCAATTTGGTTTGAGCTCAAACATTCTCTTATTCTCTTGTGCACATCATTATTTATTTATTTTCACTAATAATTTAAATTTGAAAATCTAAACAACAAGTCCACAATGCATATTTCAAAAATTTTCAATCTAAAGATCTAAAATAAGTCCAAACCGAACCAACCTCTTCAGTTGCGTCTGCCGCCTGACGGCAACGTTATAGACTTGCAGAGAATGAAAAATTGAGAACAAAGAATGATTATGAAAATTTGAGATAAGGAATTGAGAATTTAGTGTGTGTATGTGGTAATATGCTTCAGGTAAAAGATGAGGTTTAATCTCAACCCTTGATCTAATCAAAATCAACAACCCAGATTGAAGGAAAAACTTTTTTTTTAAAATGCAGTAGTAATTTGGTCTTTTTGCCTATTGGTCAAACTTAAGGTGCGTTGTTTCTGTGCTTAAGGTGCATCAATTCTTCAGTTGAGAACTTAAGGTGCGTTTTTTGTGCGTCAATTCTTCAGTTCAGAACTTAAGGTGCGATGTTTCTGTGCTTAAGGTGCGTCAATTATTCAATAAAAGCTGCGCATCAATTATCAATAAGAGGAATTTATAATCCAATTCAAACATAAAATCCCTAGATTAAAAAATTATCCCCTTTATGCAATAATCATAAACCTAGCATCAAGAATAGCAATAGAACCCTAATCCAAACCCAAAAGGTAACTACTCATGCATCATAAAAGTAAACAAAGCAAAACAATAATAAAAATAACCATAAACATTGCAAGAAATCTGAAAAGAAAGTAAATAAAGGAATTAGAGAACTTTACTAATGATGAAGTATAAATCCAACTCCAATTTGATATTTCAAGCTTTAAATGAAATAATCTAATGTAAACTGCCAAAGACCTTGTGGTCTAGTGGCATCCGGTGTCCCAGTTAACACTCTCACATGGATGATTGGAGTGGGTTCGAGCCTCAGGGGAGTGGGTTTGAGCCTCAGTGGAGATACTACATCATCTAAACTATGTTAGGGAAATCCAAGTAAAGGAACCCCCGTAAAATAGCATAAAATCGTAGCATGCATAAATAGGAAAAAGATGGGCCTCATGACCCATGAGGCAGCTCCCAATTCTTATTCTTGTTTCCTTCCTTAGGTAATTTCCTTTTCTTCCAAAGTTGATCCAAAACATTCCAAATCCTTCATTTGCTACTCATTTTAGGCAGTTGCACCTGTAGACACCAAATATATAAAAGAGCATCAGTTTCCCATTAAGAATTAGGCAATAACTATCAAAATCAACTAAAACATGGAGTGAATAATAGTTCAGAATCAAAGGCATCAACCACTGGAAAATATTTCAAGACATTTATATAGTACACACATAAAATGCATCTTCTAATATTCCTGCCTAACAAACAATGTTATTTAAATTACACTTTTTTTTCCTAAAAATTACAATTCTTGTCCACCTAATTCCATTCTTCCAACCAAACGACTTGTAAAATGTTAGAACCCTCATCCTTGTTCTTAGGATTTTAAGAATAGGTAAATTGAGGGATGTCTAAATGAGGTTGAGAATGAGTTTGGGCACTTACATTTTTTCTTAGGCTGAGATTTTCTCTCATTCAGAATTTGAACCCGAGTAATTGTTGAGTACTACACCACACTTAGGTTCTGTTTGATAAAATAGTTAGCTTATCAACTAATTTTGACTTATTTGACCATTATTAGATGTTTGACTTGTTTAAAAAATCAATATAAGTGTTTGATTAGACAACTTTTTGTAACTTTAAAATACTAAAATTCAAAAAAGCTGGTCAATTCAACTTTTTCAATTAGCTTTTTAAGAAAATAAATTATATCAAATAACTATCAACTAACCGATAATTTACCAAAATATCTCTCTATAATCAGCTAATGTTATCAATTAGTTATACCCTCTGACCCAATCAACTATAAGTTATTTATCAAATTAAATACAAATTTATCAAATACGGCCTTAGACTTTTGAGTAGGTATGCCCGGAATGTATTTTCCAACTTTCAAATTGTTGGTTGCCGTGACAGAAACAGTAGGACGATTGACTTAGAAATTGACTGAAAACTCAATCAACGCACTTGAAATTTGTTCAACTAAAAAGCAGATCAACATGGGTTGAGTACATTTATTACAACCTCTGCTCAATGAATACAATAATATGTTACTGATTAAAATGGCAATTCTAAAACTATTTGCATTCATTTAAGGAAAAATGTTGAAATTAGTCATCGAACTACACACAAAAGTGTAATTTGATTATTTAACTAAAAAATGTGTAATTAGATCTTTGAAATGTTTAAAATTATACAATTTAACAAAATTTGACATGTTCCTCCTAGCTAGGAGTGGGCATTTTGATTTTTTTTCTTTTTTTTGGATTCAGTTTAGTTTTTGTATTTTTCGATTTTGAAAAAAATGAAATCATTCAGCTTCAAATAATTATACTTCAATTCGGTTTGCAATAGTTCGATTTTCTCTCGGATTTATATTTGATTTGAGAACTCAAATAGTCTCTAGTTCTCTTGCGCACATCATTGTTTATTTATTTTCACTAATAATTTAAATTTGAAAATCTAAACAAGTCCATAATACATATTTCAAAATTTTCAATCTAAAATAACTCCAAACCGAACCAACCTCATCACCTGCGTCTGACGTCCAACAACAACGTCACAGACTTGCAGAGAAAAATTGAGAACAAAGAATAATTGTGAAAATTTCAAATAGGAAATTGAGAATTTAGTGTGTACACACACACACACACACATATAGGGAAGGATTCAGGTGCGGTTAAAGATTCCCATGCTGTTGTGCGGTGATCAATGCTATTTAAAAAAATTTCTAAACTGATTGCACCTTAACCTTCTAATCTATGCACTTAAGTTGGATTAATATAAATATGACTTTGTAGAGAAAATCTTATAAAGAATATTGGTTGTGTTTAGGAACTGAAAAAAAAATGTGCTAAAGATTGCACCTTAAGAAGGAAAACAACACACCTTAAGAAGATAAACCATGCATCTAAAGCCGTAGCCCAACGCATCTTAAGTTTCAACAACTGACGCACCTTAAGCACACAAACCATGCACCTTAAGAAAAAAAACACACACCTTAAGTTTCAACAACTACTCACCTTAAGCAAACCAATCACGCACCTTAAGTACAAAAACCACGCATCTTAAGTACGCACCGAAATGTCCTCATAAATAAAAATAATAATTGTGTCACAATAATAGTACGACAAGCAAGAAATTCTTGAAACCAAAAGACAAAATGTGAAATAACATCTTCCACTATAAATCTATCACAAAAAAATGAATTAACTCTTACTTGTATGAATCCGAATTTTCTTTAATGAATTTACAATATTATTTTAAAGTCTTATTTAGACTCTAGCGATCCAGTTTTTGTCATCTCGTCGCTGAAGTTTTTGAGTTTACTTTGGACAATATTTTATTCTCCACATGGAAGGAGATATTTTATTGTCAAGTAGTTTTACGCCTACTTATGCCTATATATACACATCTCCGATCCATGTAGTATTCAATATGTACTTCTCATCAATCTTATTGAGATCGACCAAAACATGCAATCCAACAATAACGTACCGAGACCAGCCCGGCATTTGAAGGAGAAATATCGGCGGGAGCAAATGAAACGCCTTTATCGTCGCCTAGCCTCTCTCGTCTCTGCTGAAAACTCCCTGGTATTAATATTACCTATCATTTCATCAATGCTTATTAGGTGAACCATAATCCACACTGTTGTATCGACCGTGCATATAGTAATATATTATTTCTATGCATAATAGTACATTATTTTTATGCATAGGAGACATTAGTTTTATACGTCATGCTTATTATTTGAAAGTGTAGAGAACAGTTTGAAAGTTTATTATTTATTTACATAAGATTCACTATTATTTGAGCATGTACAAACTAATTAATGTTTTAGGTTCACTTCTTTTGTATGTAAGGTTCATTATTTATAGAATATCTTATTTCTTTGTAGAGTATAATTGGACTTATTCGGCACACACACCATCATCTTTACTTAGAGATTTGATAGTTAGTAAATCTAGATAGGTTCACTATTTTTATGCATCAAATTATATTTACTATTTATGCGAATGTATTTTGATGTCTGGTTTACAGTGAAATTTGCCTTGATTTATTATAATCATAGTCTATATATGTTTGGTTAATGACTGATTTGTTGTCGGCAAACGACAGAAAACATCGCCGGCGTTCGACGTGTTGGATCAAGCCACTAAGTACATCAAACAACTAGAGAACAACGTTAATGATCTGAAAGCAAGAAAGGATTTTCTACAACTACCAATTGAAATCGACGTGAATGAAAGTGAGACAGGTGAAACTTTGGAGATAAATATAGTGTGTGGGCCAGAGAACAAGAAGCTGAAGATGCATAAAATCTTTCAGATTCTCAAAGAAGAAGGCGCTGAAGTTGTTAGTGCAACCAACAACACTGTGGATCTCAAGATATACCATACCATTCTTTGCAAGGTATAATAAGCACTACAGGCATTTTCATCTGGATAGGTTGTATAAGCATCTGATTCATCTAGCTAGCAGGAAATTTAGTGTTCTTATTGGGTGTTCACTCATCAACGCATTAGGTGGAAGGACGGCGCAAATTATATTGTGGACCATGATCATGGCTGATACTGTAGTTGTGTTGAAAGGAAACTGCAGTTGAGCGGAACAGAAGCCGTTCATCGGTTCAACACAACTGCAGTATCCTTTTAACACAACTGCAGTATCCGTTCAACATAACTGCAATATCAGTTCAACACAACTGCAGTCCAGACGGATGGCACGACCTCTGTTCCGTACAACTGCAGTTCCATTTCAACACAACTGCATTATCCGTTCAACACAACTGCATTATCAGTTCAACACAACTGCAGTATCAACCATGATCCATGGTCCACAATGCATTGTGGACCATGGTGCACGGTATAACGACTGTGTGTCTGGTGTCCACAAGGAGTCCACTATATTGGGTGTCAATTATTATACAATAGCTTAGGGTCCACCTTACATTGTGAACCCATGTAAAAAAAATTATGTGTTTGCAATTGCCTTCCATTAATAGGTTAACTACATGCACATAATAGGTTATTTTTAAGCACACAATATGCCGTTATTAACATATTATGTGCATGCAGTTAACATATTATGTGCTTCTAGTTAATAAATTATGTGCCTTTAATTTTTTTATAGGTACATAATATGTTAAGTGTATAAGCACAACCTAAATGCCATTTTGGACCAAGATAGGGTTCACCATGCAATATGAATTCTGGTCCATGGTATAATTTGTCCATTAAGTGTAATCTTACACTGCGTGTGACTGAGTTTGATTATGTGTCATTACTCACAATCTACCACCAAGAACCCCAGTTGAGTTGTCTGCCCACTCGATTATGCTTGTTTTGGCACGTTGCATCATTACGTTGATTTATCTTTTGTTGTTCTTGATTATGAGTTTGTTGATGAGAATGCTAATTATTTTTTCTTAATTTTCTGTTGAATAGGCATTTACACCTAGACTTGGAATGGATACCATTAGAGTGAAAGAACGCTTAAACCACTTTATTTCCAACAAATGATCATCACATCAATTTGACATTATATGCCTTCGAAGAATGATGAGCAGGCCAAGACGTACCCACACCAAGTAGCCTTTGGACTGCCTCAGCTTAATTAAATGGTGTGAATGCCTTATCTTTTGGGACACAAGTGGGGCTTTCAAGTTTCAAGTTTACTTAGGTCACATGGGGGGTCTAGCTAGTGCATGTTATTTGTCGCTTTTAGTTTTATTTTTTTCCTTTCTCATTTGGTTGTCTAAGAATCTTGTGATCGACGAGGTTTAGGGCCACTTTTCATTTAGGCCTTCAATTTGAATATATAATTTTGTTGGCGACATTGGCCTTTCCCACTTTGGAAGTGATTTATGGGTTATAAGAAGTATTATGGCCATGAATATAAAGTACGGAGTACATTTTTAATATATTAAAGATACATTTTTTTTGTTTACTGAAAGTATATTATTTAATTGCATATATAAAATAATGTACTTTAGTATTCAAATAATGTACTTTATATACACAAATAATGTAATTTTAGTATATTAAAAGTGTATTTTTTTATTAGTTGTGTGGACATGGTCCATATAATAATGATTGGAGTAGTAACATGTACTACTCGGGGGGAGGAGTTACCATTTGGTCAAACCCCGATTGACCGAGTGGTTGTACTTACCGTTCGATCAAACATGTTTGACTGAAATGGTAGTCTTTGACTCCTCCTCTCGTAAGTACCATTCGGAGTAGTAACTACTCGAACTACTCTTTGGAGTACCGTTCTAGGTATTAATTCAGATTTTAAAGGAATTAATTATGAATTAATTCCAATTTTGAATTTGAGAATTAATTCCCAAGTTAATGGTCGTTTGTTTTTATTATTAGTTTTAATGTCATGGTTAAATGTTATTTAATCCATCAACTCCTATATAAGTTGTGGTTGAGCAGGTGATTTTACACACTGAAAATTATCTTTCTACCTCTCAAAACTCTGTTCATCCTTCTCTTGAATCCTCTGTGATCATAACATTGTTCTAGTTCGCCGGAATCTATTGTTTGAGTGCTTAAACTTAGAACTGTAGCTTGTTTTTGTTGGAAAATAGCATAAAAATGGCATTTTAAGTGGCTATTTTGTGGTACAAATTAATTTGGGGTTCACTTCCTATTTGGGTCCGGTCAAAGTGGATTCAAGTTCTTCGTAGTTAGACGAAGAGATTGATATATTGTACGCACAAAATGGATAATGGGTGAATGAGAAATTGGTTCTCAAAGTTGACCCATTTAAGTTGGAAAAATGGTGAGAAAGCTTTAGAATAAGGCTTTGTCCCACATTGGTTTGGAAAAGGGGATTTGCACCACTATTTATACAAGAGCCTTTATTAGGCTTAGTGAATTGTATAACATAGAGGTTCTCTCTCGCGCGTAGGGGTGCAAATCAAATCCCAAAATTGGCTGGCGGGTTTATGAGTAGTGACCTTTCAATTTCAAGTCTGTATTCATCTGCTACGGGCCTTGCGGGTTTATGAGTAGTGACCTTTCAAGTAATTCCGGGTTAATGAGTAGTGACCTTCATCTGTTACGGGCCCATTAATTCGGGTTAATTTCAATTTTATTATCTGAATCAATTCTCAGGTAGTGGTCTACCGTTACAGGGGTTACAAGGCTGGGTTTATGATCGAAGCATACTGTGTTTTGCCCTTTGTTCTTGGTCGCTGGGTTTCGAATTTTGAGTGCTCAAACTAGAAATCGAATATTGTTTTATCTTAGGAAACCTAGGCTAAACGCTCCTAGCACCCAGGGAGATAGCAAATAAGGTTTTAATGACAGTGTAGTAAGTACACAACTCAAGCTTACCCTTATCCAAAAATTCCTTTCGTTTCTTTTGTGCTTGTTATTTTCTGGAAATATTATTTTCGTAATATTATTTCCTAACAGTTTTATCTTGAGAAATCTAGAATACAACGCTCATAGGACCAAAGGGAGGTAACAAATGAGGTTTTAAGAATAATGTGAATATCACACGACTCAAGCTAACCCAACCTTCAATTCTTTCGTTTTTGTGCTTGTTAATTCGTGGAAATAATCTTTTTTGTAGAATTATATTCCTAACAATATATATGAAATATCTACCATGCCTTATTTTAATGTTTTCTTTTGTTTTTTCTATTAAATAAATTAAGTCAATTGTTAGGAAAATATTGTAATAGGTTTTGATGATACCAAATGTATAAGTGCAAAACCCCCAAGTCTCGTTAGATAGGCTAAAAGTTGTAAGTTCAACAAGTAAACTAAGAGCAAAAATACAACCGGGTAAATGAGCTCAACTCGGAAAATATTTAAGCTCAAAGTAAACTTGGATGAACTTTTTAGAATTTTCGTGTTGTAAGTTTTCGTTTTCTATCAGAAGAAAGCACGAAACAAAGCTGGAGGAATAAGGGTATGCGAGACATCAACTAAGTCTCGAGACATCAGAAGGGTTCGAGAGATAGAAGCTCTCGAGACATCAATACGGTTCGAGACATCATAAGCGTTCAAGAGATAGAAGCTCTCGAGACATCAATACGACTCGAGACATAAGAAGCGTTCGAGAGATGGAAGCTCTCGAGACATCAATCCAGTTCGAGACATCAACGACAGTCTTGATAGGTCAAATCGTCTCTGATCAAATGAAATACGATCAGAACTTAGATTGAATGGAATAATCTAAGTTTGGAGAAGAAGAATATCATGGAGATAAAATATTAAGATGGTGCTGGACGAAAGAATTCAAAATGGTTGGAAGTGGATGACACGTCAGACTTCCACCACAAACGGTTTAAAGGTGCACCGAGATAAGGCGTGGTCTTATTCCCTAAAACAAGGAATAGTGGGAATATAAAAAGAGAAGCTTTTGTCAAAAAGAGTAAGTGGAGTATGGACTCAAGTTAGTGGAATATAGAATATTCACTACAAGACAAGAGGGACAAGCAACAAGACCACCACTCCATGAGACATGCTGAAAATATGCAAGTCCCATAATCGGCATGGGAACAAGTTTTCAAAAGGAATAGTTTTCCCTCCAACGGAACTATTTCTCTACTCTCATATAAAAGGACGTGAAGACACAAGGAGAAAAGAGTTCGAGAATTCTAAAGAGGTGTCTAACTCAAACGTTCAAAAGTGCAAGTGCTTAATCTGGAATATCTCTTGGATATTCACAAGTGCGAGAAAACACAACTTAGTGTTTGAGAGAGTTACATAGCTTCAACGATATTCATCCAGAAGGAGATCAAAGCTGTTCAACAAAGCTTATCATCCAACGATAGCTTTTGATCTGATTGGAGAGTGTTACGCAACCGTGACAACTAAAGGTCCTTGCTTTGGATAAGGCAAGAAGAGGCGGAGTAACCTGGCAGCTGTCTTG
>NXFB01000037.1:306653-317729 GCA_002525835.2 Ipomoea batatas | reverse complement strand
GGACCAGTCAAAATTCTAATGATCAACACGGCTGCGGAACAAACCAAAGACACACCAAAGTATGTTCCAAAACCTAAGGAAGAGTGGACAAGCGATGATAGGAAGAGAAATAATCTTGACAACATTGCCAAGGACATTCTCTTCAGAGCAATAGACGAAACCATCTTCCCTAGAGTAAGAAAGTGCAACACAGCTAAAGGGGTATGGGACACTTTGATGTTGATTGGTGAAGGTGACGAACAGGAAAAGGAGAACAAACTCACCGTGGCCATGAAGAAGTTTGAAGACTTCAAGATGAGACCAGGAGAAAGCATCATCAGCATGGAATCTCGGTTCATGAAACTCACAACCGAGATCAGCGACCTCGAGAAGGAGATCCCACAAAAGGAGTTGAACCTGAAGGTCCTACGAGGCCTTACCAAGGAGTGGGAAATGAAGGTGATCACAATGAGAGATCACAGAGATCTAAAGAACACCACAACTGATCAACTCTTCAGAGATCTCAAAGCCTTCGAGTTTGAAATGTTCCCGAGAGATGAGGACGTAGTGGATAGACGGAACGTCGCACTTATGGCGGAACAACCATCCACATCCTCCAGGTCAGACCCTAATCTTACTAATATTTTGTCTTACGAACAGTTTGCTCTTTTTTAAAGAAAATTCAGGAAGTACCTGAAGAAGAATCCAGAGAGCAACATCAGTTCACCTTCCTCCTCAAGAAGAAAAACCGAGAAATACTTAGCTAGGAGGTCGGAAGAGGAAAACCAGGGTCTTTGCTACAACTATAGAAGACCGGGACATTTCAAGGCCGAATGCCCTTACCCTATTGTAAGTAAGTATCAAGGCCAAGAAGGTAAGGATTCCAGAAGAAAGGAGGAATCCAAAGAGAAGCCAGCACAAGGCGGCTTCAAGGGAGATTCAAAGACACATTTGCGCAGGAAGGCGCTTGTTGCTGAGGAACTCGAGAAGGTAATCGAGGAGTCCGAGACGTCGAGCTCCAGTGAAGGCAGCAGCAACTCAGAAGATGAGAGGGGACTCATCTGTTTATACACCGAGGAAGAAGAGGATCAATGTCTAATGGCCATTAACAATGAGGTAACCTCTACTTCCACATCTCGCTGCTCTACTTCTACCTCTCGTTGTTCTTCTTTTAGAAGCGATGAGGATCCCTTTGAGATGCTAGAAATACTTAAAAGGGACCTCAATATCGCTAATAGCACTCATGCTAAAATTAGGGAAGAAAACAACAAGCTAACTGCTGAAACAGACATGCTTAAGAATGTCTCGAAAGAAAATTCGGAGCTAACTCTCAAAGTAAGTGAGTTAGAAGCTAAAGTAATCCTACTAACGGAAGAGTGCAAAGCTCGATAGATAACAGAGCTTAACCTTAGACAAGTCATAGCATCATATACTAATTCCTCCAAAGTCATGGAGAAAATGGTACATGATCATAGACCTGCTAGTGACAGAACCGGACTCGGGTTCCGTCAAGACTGTCTCTCTCGAGATAAGCGGACCAATGGTTTGGACACTTCAAGCAATGAAGGATCTCAATCCAAACCAAATAAGGGTCATAAAGGACCAGAAAAGACCAGGGTAGCCATTCACAAACCGTCCCTATACACCAGCAATGGAAAGTATAGGAAAGCTACAAAGAATGGCCAGGTAAATAACATCGAGAGGTCATCTAGTTATCTCTCGCAAGGCCATTCCAAGTACAAGAAAAGCTACATTCCATATGATGCGCCTATAGGCAAATATGGAAGGTCTGAGATCCAAAAGGTTAGGAACTCACGGATGTGGGAAGGCAGACACTACCCATCCGATGAGGATTGGTCACAAGACTATGAACCTTGGAAGAAACCTCAATTCCAACGGTACCACGTGACCAAACAAGCCATGAAGGGCATGGTGCGTAAGGTTGAGGTCAAGCCTCAACCTAAACTGATCTATGCACCTAAAAGACCTAGAGCCTTTGCTAGCATTCCTTATGATTATCAAACGTACAATGGCTACATTGCACCTAGGCCTGGAGTAATGGGCCCGAGGTATAAATGGATGCCTAAACTCACTAACCATCCAGGACCCAAAGTTTGGGTACCTAAACTTGCTTCATTTCCTTGCAGGACGCCAGGGACGTGTGGTTCATTGACAGTGGATGTTCGAGACATATGACTGGAAACCTCACGCTGCTTGAGAACATCCACCCTATCGAAGGTCCCTTGGTGACAACGAGAAGAAAGGACGCACGAAAGCTGTTGGTGAAATCCACAAGAATGAACTGGTTATCAAGGAGGTGTCTTATGTTGAAGGACTCAAGTTCAACCTCTTAAGCAAGTGCCGGATTATCAGTGAGGAATCTCTCGAAGTCGTCTTGGAAGCAGCAAGAAAAGGAAACATGTACATAGTGGATTGGAAGTCTGCCAAACCATCCCTATGTATGCTAGCAAGGAGCAAGGAAAACTTATGCTGGGATTGGCACAGTAAGCTTAGTCACCTAAACTTCAAAACAATCAACAAGCTTACGAAGAGGAACCTGGTGGAAGGACTGCCCAAAGTAACGTTTCGAAAGGACAAGATCTGCGAGGCATGTCAGCGCTGCAAACAGATCAAATCCTCTTTCAAATCCAAAGCCGAGACATCATCTACTAGACCATTGAGTCTCCTTCATATGGACTTATTTGGCCCAGTAGATCTACCCAGCATGAGAGGAAGGAAGTACACTCTTGTGGTAGTAGATGACTACACAAGATTCACTTGGACCGTGTTCTTAGCCAAGAAAAGCGAGACAAAGGTTGCATTTCCAAATCTTCTAAGGCAAGTTCAAGTAGAGAAGGATGTCTCGATACTAAAGATCTGGTCAGACCAAGGAGGAGAGTTCGTAAATCAAGTCATCGAGAGCTACTGCAATGAGAATGGGATCCATCATCAGTTGTCAGCTGCTCGAACACTTCAACAGAACGGCGTTGCTGAAAGAAGGAATAGAACTCTCAAGGAGGCAGCAAGGACCATGCTTTCACAAACCAACATACCACAAGGATTTTGGGCAGAAGCAGTCAACACAGCATGCTATACCCAAAATCGATCCTTGATCGTGAAAGGAGCTGGAAAGACTCCATATGAGTTGTGGAACGGAAGGAAACCGAATGTAAGCTATTTGCACACGTTCGGGTGCAAATGCTATGTACACAACAACGGAAAGACTCACCTACGGGCATTCGATGAGAAGGCAGATGATGGAATATTTCTGGGTTATTCATCGACAAGAAAGGCCTTCAGAGTCTTCAACAAGAGGAGATTGGTGGTTGAGGAATCCATTCATGTATCATTTGATGACAAAGCATCAGAGATCAATCGCCAAAGCCAGTAGAGATAGCTAAAAAGGAAGAAGAAATCCAGCTAGAAACGATCGAGAGGTCAGACTTACCTCTCGATGGGAAGCGTTTGGAAGTTCGAGACAAAGCAGAACTCCATTCAGAATCAGACGATGAAGAAAACGTAAAGAAAGATGGTCCTCAACTAGTTGATCAGATCCAGATTGTAGATGAACTTCTCTCATCTCAACCTATCACCGAATGATCAACTGAGGAGCCACATGCCGATTTAAGATGGCTAAAAGGACACCCCGCTGATCAAGTAATTGGAGATGTACGTGACAAAGTTCGGACCAGATCAGCATACAGAGAAAGCATGCTTGCTTGCTTTCTATCTCAAATAGAGCCTAAGATGATCGATGAGGCTCTAAGTGATCCAGATTGGGTGCAAGCCATGCAAGAGGAACTCCATCAGTTTGAAAGAAACGAAGTCTGGGAACTAGTTCCGAGACCTCACCATCAGAACGTGATTGGAACAAAGTGGGTGTTCAGAAACAAGATGAATGAGGATGGAGTTATTGTTAGGAACAAGGCTAGCTTTTTGCTAAAGGATATTGCGAAGAGGAAGGAATAGATTTTGATGAAACCTTCGCTCCAGTGGCACGTCTCGGAGCTATTCGCATCTTTCTCGCATATGCCGCCTTCAAAGACTTCAAAGTATATCAAATGGATGTCAAGAGCGCTTTTCTGAACGGACTTCTCGAAGAAGAGGTGTACGTTGAACAACCTCCGGGTTTCTTGAAGGACGTAGGAGCTGACAAAGTTTACAAGTTAAAGAAGGCACTTTACGGCTTAAAGCAAGCTCCGAGAGCATGGTATGACACCTTATCTTCATTTCTACTTCAGTGTGGGTTCACCAAAGGCCTAGTGGACAAAACATTGTTTAGAATTAAAGACGGGGATCATATCTTACTGGTGCAAATCTATGTGGACGATATCATCTTTGGGAGCACCAATCCAGAGTTATGCGAGAAGTTCTCCAGCTTGATGAAAGGGAAATTCGAAATGAGCATGATGGGAGAGCTCAATTATTTCTTTGGACTACAAGTGAGACAGCTCAAGGAAGGAATTTTCATCAACCAGGAGAAATACACCAAGGATCTGCTCAGGAAATACAATATCGAAGGGAAATCCTCAGTCAAAGTACCAATGGGAACCTCTCTATGCATCGACGTTGATAGCGAAGGTCGAGAGGTCGATCAGACTACGTATCGAGGTATTATCGGATCCCTTCTTTATTTAACAGCAAGTAGACCAGATATATCCTTTGCAGTAGGTGTATGTGCTAGATTTCAGGAAAGTCCTAAGGAAAGCCACCTTAATGCATCTAAGAATATCCTAAGATATCTTAAGGGTACGCAAGGTGTTGGACTTTGCTATCGAGAGGTGGATCTTTTGAACTTATGGGATATTCAGATGCGGACTTTGCTGGTTGCAAAATTGATCGAAAAAGCACATCTGGGACATGTCAGTTTATGGGAGGAAGACTTGTCTCATGGTTTAGCAAGAAACAACATTCGATAGCTACAAGCACAGCCGAGGCAGAATATGTAGCAGCTGGAAGTTGTTGTGCTCAGATATTGTGGATGAAGCAACAGTTGCTGGATTATGGTGTTGAGTATAAGGAAGTTAAGATTATGTGTGATAACACAAGTGCAATAGCCATCACTCAAAATCCAGTACTACACTCAAGGACGAAACATATCGATATCAAGTATCACTTCATCCGGGACCATGTTGAGAAAAAGGATATAGCGTTGGAATATGTTGCAACGGAGGAGCAACTAGCAGATATTTTCACATAGGCTTTGTGTGAAAATAGGTTTTCTCAACTAAGGTTAGAATTGGGAATGATAGAATTGGGTTGAATGGTCAAACCTTATCTCCTTGTATTAAGTGCCATGCACTGTTTCGCTTGTGGGGGGCCGTTTCATCAACTTTATAGCAGCTTTGGAGTTACATAGCATTGAATTGTCATTTCAAGTAGCATCCCGTGACTCCAAATACACAGTCAGTTTGCCCAAATACGATATGTCTCGAAGAAGGGAAGTTCGAGAGATCACTTCGAAAGATAAAAAAATGATATCTTAAGTATCTCAAAATGGAGGAATAAGGAGGGTTAGGGATCAATCACTCAGGGGGAAGATCCTTAACCACTTGAAAATGCTTCTGTGGAATCAACCAGATCAAGACGAAGGAATAAGGAGGTTTAGGGATCAATCACTCAGGGGGAAGATCCTTAAACTAATATGGAAGATAGTTCACCTTCGAGAGGTGAAACTGAAGGGTCCAACGGATATATGTGAAACGGCTAATTCTTAGAAATTAATATTAGCCACGTGGTCTTCGGTTACTGACGGTTTTCCCATTTTTAGGGGCACTATCTTGATTAGTGGGAGCATACTCATAAAGTTGCATTATTTTATAATCCCACTTTTAAATCCTAAACCGTCTCATGCTTTACCATAATACCCTCACCATATATTACACCCATAACCGTTATAAAAGGGTATTTCTAGTCTTTCACTCTTTTCAAATTAACCGGGATCCTAATTCGGGTCAAACTCTCAACCCTACCCATATATCCAACCCAAATTCACGAGATATAAAAGCGAAATCCGTCTTCTTTACCCGGTACCAAAGCTTTAAACCGTATACCCAAAATCCCCAAATCCTAAACACTGTATACATTCCCTCCAAAACACCAAGCTTTCAACAATTGCGTCTGAATCATCATCTTCCTCATCAACTCAATCTTCCGACGCATACCAGAAGGAGTTGAACCACATACGTACTCTCATCAAAAAAGTCAAGGCTGGGAGTATTCTTGACAGACACGGCTTCGTCAATCACTCGACGAACCCAAAACAAGCAGAGAAAGTGCTCAAGAAGTTCGAGAAGGCCGGACTGATGAAGTACATGACGCATGACTATCAAACCATTCATGCCCTCGACTTCACCGAATGGTTCACCAATGCCAAAGTTATAAAGGGCAAGATTGAGAGTCGGTTCAATGAAATTGACATCACGACCTCGGTGGGCGACCTAAGAGCTGCATTCGACTTTGCCACCACAGATGAGGCAATCAGAAACCTCTCGGATTACAATCTTGACAAACAAGTTTTTTGGGATAAAATCTGACTGGAGAATGCACCGCCCAGCGCAACCTCTGCCCTCCGCAAGTATCATCTAAAGGAGAGGTTTGCAATCGCAGCTGACCTCATCATGAAATTCATCCTCAGCAAGACATCCGAAACTGATGAGATCAATCTGGACATCCTCAAAATCCTTCATGCCATCTGAAACAACGTGCAACTGGACTGGGCACACATCATCTTCAATTTTCTCAAGCAGCAAGTGCAAAGCTCAGTCTCAAATGCCAACCAGTCGATTAACAAAAAGGTTGGTTTTGGCTTTCTTGTTTAGTACCTTTTAAGTTTGAAGGGTCTCCAGTTGAGGGAAGGGAAGGAGATTCATCGAAATACCTATATGGGTAGGACGAAGTCTCAAGCCCCAAAATCTAAGGGTGTAAAGATTGCATCCTCTCCCTCAAAGCCTAAGGGAAAAGGCAAGAGAAAAGCAACATTTGATGATGAGGATTCTGATGCTACACCACTGGGTGTAATGGTTAAAAAGGCTGTCCAAACGAAGAAGGCTAAGAAAGCCAAGACTGTGGCAGTCTCGGAGCTTCGAGAGGTAGCTCCTGTTATGATAAATGTACCATTTGAGGACAGGGCACTAGCCTAGGGGGAACCTCAGGCTATACTAGCCGCTGAGGTTGAGAGAGTACCCCCTACCAGGTCCATGTCGGGTGAAATATTTGTTGATTTAAATGTGGATGATGGTGCTGGTGCTGCTTATGGGGCTGATGATATGTCTCGAGATGAGGCTCGAGAGATTGAAGGCACTAGAATCAGTGATTCAGTGCAAGTTGATGTTGAGGAACCACGAGAGATGGTTCGAGAGATAAATAATACAGCAGAAGAAGTCCGAGATGGTGTCACAAGTTTGGACCCAGCCGAGAATACCATTTCAGAGGCTGCTGCTGTTGATCAGGGCACTGTGGTCAGGGACCCAGTGCAAAGTGCTCATAATTTACAGTTGACACTCACTGAATCTGCTCAAGTTGAAGGATCAATAGCCAGAGTCATAGCAGATGTTGGGTTGGGTGATGATCTCTTGGAGCAAAATCGAGAGATCGCTGCACAGACAGTGGAAGTTGCATCAGCAACAGAAATCTTATCTGCTGAGCCTCATGATCTGAATGAGGAAGTCACCACTCAGTTGGAACAAACTAATGAAGCAGTATCTAGTTTGGATGACTTCTCCAGAGTACTTCGTTGGATCAACTGGAGAACAGGTCCATTTCACCAACTGATAGCATAGGCAGCAGAAATGGAGACAGAAGAACAGTTTGCTCTCCAGTGGTTGGGTATCTCTGAAATCCCAGCCAATGAACTTCTTGACCTAGCCCACGATATGAATGCAACCAAGAAAAATCTTGGGAGATCTGATAAAGGGAAATGCATAGCTGCTGATGAAACAGAGGTTGAGCCTGAGGAGGATCCAGCACTTGATGCCCAATTTCGAGAAGACATCCGGGTCGCAACGGAACTATCCTTGGGCCACCAAGTGGTGGATACGAGAGGTCCAGGAGAGACCTCAGGAGTTGCAAGAGGTGATCCTGAAAATCCAATCGCAACGGCAGCAACTCCAGTTTCCCAAGTCAATGAGTCTGCTCTGGACAGTCAGGTAGCAGCTTCGAGAGGTGACTCCGAGACCTCTGAAGCACTTGAAGTAGAACCAAATTCCATACTTCTACTACCAGCTCCTAAGTCTATTCCCTCCTTTGATACCGACGAAGCACAGACAGTTCGAGAGGGTGAAATTCCTTTGCTCACACTTCCTGGGTTCTCAACTTACATGGAGCTGCCATCAACATTTCTGCTACCAGATGACACTACATCAACCTTTGCAGCCAGGATGGTTGATAGACAAAGATGGCATGCACCAACTGCTCCTGAAATCATTGAAATTCCTGATTCTCCTAAGCAGGCTGAGGTGCAACCAGATGAGCAAACAGAGCAGATAGTCACAAGTCCTACTGGTTCGAGAGGTGAAGAAAGGGAAGATATACCCCCAAGTGGAAAACGGGAAGCACCTGTCTATGAACAAATTCCCTTCTCTGATCCACTTCCTCCAGCAGATGATCAAGTTCCCAGTTCTGGTTCGAGAGGTGATGCTGAGGAGGATCCTCAATCGGATGGAAACCGGAAAGCATCCAACACTGAAATTCCCTCCTTAGCTGATCCAATCTCACCAGCAGCTGAAGCTGAGGTTTCAGGTTCGAGAGGTGATGAGCAAGAAGTGATACATCCCTCAGGTGGAAACCGGGAAGCACCTGACATGGAGCTACCTTCGCGCTCTGACCCCAGTGCACCTGCTAACTCTCAGAAACACGTTCAAGAGGTAGACTTCCAGTTGCAAATCACGGGTGAAACTCTGGAAGCACCCAAGTCCCCTCCTAGGAAAGGTAAATCTGGACCTTCTTCTTCTCCTTCTGACTATGATCAACAGGCCGAAGATGCTTTTATTGGCGAGGTGCGTCAGTTTATGGCTGATCACTCTCAGAAAATGGCCCAGATTGAGCGGAAAATCACACTTGTTCAGAACACATCAATGCACACTGCTGAATCCCATAGCTCTCGAATCAGCAGTGAGGAACTTCTTGAACAAGCAGTGTGGGCTGAAGATGCTGCAAGACGAGCAACAAACGAGGCTGCAGAAGCTCGAGCAGAAGCCGCAAAAGCAAGGGCAGAAGTTGCGGAACTGCGAGGTGAACTCCAAGCTTTTCGGAACTCAAATGATCTTCGACAGGATACGATCCAAGCCTTACTCAATGATCTGTCGAATCTAGTTCCGAGCCAACTCCTTGGTCTTGCTGAGGGTATGGCTACCCTTCTCCAACAGCGCGTTGATGCTAACAAGGGGGAAAAAGGTAAAGGCAAGAGAGCAGCTAGCAGTGAATTCCTTGGACCACTTCCAAAGATTCCTAAAATACCTAGCAAGAGATTAGAGGAAGCCAAGAGGCAAGAGGAATTAAGGGTCCAGCGCACACTGGAAATAGAGAGAAGAAGAGAAGAAGATAGAGAAAGGGAGAAAAAGAGACAAGAACAACAAACAGAAAAGGAAAGGAAGGATGAACAATATATGATCCACTTCAACTTTGGAAGTAGAGAATCAGAAATGCGAAGTCTAGTTCATCTCATTTTCAATCTTTTGGCACATATCAAGATATCACTTCACAGCAATATGTCTCCAGAAGAATGTGTTGCATGGTGGAAAGATGGAGTGATTGAAAGAGAGTTTGTTGGGGAAGATTTCAGGAACTACCTGTACTTTCATGTCACTGATGACTACCAAAGTCTAGTAGACACAAAAGACCCCATCAAGACACGAGCAGCCATCAACAAGAAGAGGAAAGAAGACAAGCAGTAAGCTCTCGTTGTCAACTCTCACTCATAACTGTTTCACGTTGTTCTTGATTCTCTTTGTCGTTATCTTATGCTAAGTACTATGTAAAACTCTCTCTTGATCTTAATACATATATCTTTTGCTGGGGTGTTGCGTGAGTTTTCTTTATGTCTTAGCAGATTAAGCTTCATTTGTCAAACTTACCGTATGCGCTGAAAATAAAATCAAAGTTTATTTTCTTGAGATCAGCCATATAAGTAAGTATAGTGTTGGCATCATCAAAAAGGGGGGAAATTGTTAGGAACATATTGTAATAGGTTTTGATGATACCAAATGCATAAGTACAAATCCCCTAAGTCTCGATAGATAGGAAATATATGTAAGTTCAACAAGTAAACCAAGAGCGAAAATACAACCGGGTAACTTGAGCTCAACTCGGAAAATATTTAAGCTCAAAGTAAACTTGGATGAACACCCTAGTAGTTTCGTGTTGTAAGCTTTTAGTAGATATATCAGAAGAAGGCACGAAACATCACTGGAGGAATAAGGGTCTGCGAGACATCAACTAAGTCTCGAGACATCAGAAGCATTCGAGACATGGAAGCTCTCGAGACATCGATCCAGTTCGAGACATGGGTTTGAGACATTAAGGGTTCGAGACATCAAAGACAGTCTCGATAGGTTAAATCTTCTCTGATCAGATGGAATATGATCAGAACTTGGATTGAAAGGAATAATCTAAGTTTGGAGAAGAAGAATATCATGGAGATAAATATTAAGGTGGTGCTGGACAAAATAAGACAAGAGTGGATGACACGTCAGACTTCCACCTCTAACGGTCTAAAGGTGCACAGAAATGAGGCGTGGTCTTATTCCCTAAAACAAGGGTTAGTGGGAATATAAAAAGAGAGGCTTTTGCCAAAAAGAGTAAGTGGAGTATGAACTCAAGATAGTGGAATATGGGATATTCACTAAAAGACAAGAGGCACAAGCAACAAGACCACCACTCCATGAAACATGCTGAAAATATGCAAGTCCCATGATCGGCATGGGAACAAGATTTCAAACGGAATAGTTTTACCTCCAATGGAACTATTTCTCAACTCTCATATAAAAGGACGTGAAGACACAAGAAGAAAGGGGTTCGAGAATTCTAAGCTATCATAAGAGGTGTCTAATCAAAACGTTCAAAGTGCTAGTGCTAAATCTGGAATATCATTTTGATATT
>NXFB01000037.1:263347-279728 GCA_002525835.2 Ipomoea batatas | reverse complement strand
CATAATTTTAAAAATTTATATGAATGTATCCTAAATCATGCACTTGACAATTTCGGTCCCACAAGGCAATATTTCAGAAAGCGTAGTTTTGTTTGTACATGGTGAAGTACAAACAAAACTACGCTTTCTGAAATATTGCCTTGTGGGACCGAAATTGTCAAGTGCATGATTTAGGATACATTCATATAAATTTTTAAAATTATGGCATATATATATATATATATTATAACTAGGTGCACATAATGTTATAATTAGATGCATCTAGGTTGCACCCAGGTGCATGAATATTAACAAGGTAAATTACTTGCACTTGTAAGTGAAACTAGATGCACTTATATCACAATTACTTGCACCAAAGTTTGAGTTAATAATAATAATAATAATAATAATAATAATAATAAAATTTGTATAAAGGTATTTATGTCTTTTAAATATATATTCAATTTCTATTCCTTTAACCAACCAAACGTTGGAATACAATTCCTAAAGTCTATTCCTTCAACGAACCAAACAGTAGAATACAATTCATGTTCTATTCCTTACTTATTCCATTCCTTACGGATTAGCATTCCTATTCCATCCAAATCCATTCCGTAAACCAAACGCGCTGTTAAGGTGCACCATTTTAAACCTTTAGGTGTGTGGTTTGTGTGCTTAAGGTGCGTAGTTTGTGTACTTAAGGTGCGTCAATTAAAAACTTTAGGTGCTTGGTTTCTGTTCTTAAGGTGCTTTGTCTGTGTGCTAAAGGTGCGTGGTTTGTGTACTTAAGGTGCGCCATTTTGATGCTTAAGGTGCATGGTTTGTTTTCTTTCTTAAGAAAAAATAAAATAAAATGAATTTTTATTAATTTTATAAACAATTTCATGAATTTCTTTAGGTTGTCTGTCATCCTAGGTGTTTAGATTGAGCATTAATGGAGGAGCGTGCGTTTTTTTATTTTATTTTAATTTTCATTGATTTGAACCATTGATCTAGATTTGATCAATAGCTCAAATCTAACCCCATTTTTTTTTTACCTAGGAGCAATCCTGCACCTGAACCCTTCCCTATAAACACACACAGAGTAATAAGAGCCAATAAAGTTAGACCTATAATTTGAACTAAAAAATGTCTCAAATTATTTGATTAAATGTATGGTTCATATTATTTTGATTTTAGTATTTATTATGATTTTCTTTTTTTACCTTCTATTATATTAATTTTTTCCCTTAAATAACTCCACATTCTGTTAGTATAAACTTTAGTAACAAAATATTCCTTTTAACTTTTAACTTATCCATTAATTTCTATAAGAAAAGTCTTAGGTTTGAACCCATTCCCAACCAGAGTGGGCATAATTGTTGAACATATACTACGGATATGTTAGAATATATTATTAAAACGTAAGTATCCCACTCTATTACTCTCAATAAATTAAATAAATTATTAGCTACAACAAAAAAAAAACAATACATATGTATTTCTTTAATTTAGAATTAAACAAGAGATTTAATTTTATTAGTTATATTGTCCTTATATTTCTACCATGTAAAAATTCCTTACTTTCAAAATCATTAATTAATTATATTCACTATATTATTCATTGTTTTCTTTTTTACACTATCTTGTAATTAAATATTAGCATTATTATAATACAAAATAATATTATATATTTATTTACCAAGTATTCTATTAATAACATGGAAATTTAAAAAAAAAAAAGTTTGAAGCAAATCATATTAACTAATTGAGGATGATTTGTTGACAAAAAGAACATTCAAATAACCCAATAAATTGAACGGGAAAATACCCCGTAATATCTTTAGATTATATCACAATTCCTCTCTTTAAAGGTAAATTGTATTTCTTTATTAAAATGATTTAAAATATATAAATGTTTACTACCTTTTCTAATCTTATTCTTTAAATAAAGTAGGAATTTCTTTATCCACAAGAATTCATTCAACCATAATGATTGAACCAAAAGTACTTTGAGCAGAACACCAAAAGGAGTGACATGGTTTTATGCTGATAATAATATGTAAATGTAATTAGATCATTATCTTACGTAGCTATATTTAAAACTCGTTATTAAAAAAAAATATCAATATAGGGTAATAGAACATTTTGACACACTTGATGCATTCAAAAGATGTTAAGATTACAACATTGTTGGAATTAATCTTTCAAATATAGAAAATGAAGAAATTTAAAAAATAAGTACCGTTGCAGCATTTATTAATCATGCATGTAAAATACTTATTAAATTTACGGTAATACTTTATATACCACATGTATCTTCATTAACTAATGTGGGTTTGTGCTCTTGAATTTTAAGCGCAAGCAATTATAGTTATGATGATATATCATATACTACCTCCATCCCAAAATGGTTTTCTGGTTCGTTTAACGAGGCTTGACTGAAGTAATTTTTAATCCAATTTTTCATATTATTAAATTTAGCATTAATATATAAAATTTATATTAAAAGTACTATTAAACACAAAAAAAATTAAATTTAAAAATAATAAAAAATTACTAAAGAAAATAAGCAAAGAATGAAGAGTTGGTTTGACCAATGAATAGTAAATAGGACAGGTAAAATGGGACAGAGGAAGTAATAATCTTTTATAGCATATTGATCTTGAATAAATGAAATAGCAAGATCATTGTATTATTTTAATATGTTCTCTCACTCTTATAACATCCTAAGATATAAATGGTTAATCTTGATTATCAATATCTCATGCATATTGTTATGTCTATGTGTAGGCATGTGTTTCTTGGATTTAGAGTTGTACAAAAACAATATATTTGATGTTCCTCGCAAAATGAGATCAAAAGTGATTACGTGTTAGATAATTAAGGAACATAAATTTATCATTCCCATTATTAATTTATTTGGGGGACTACTATTGTTCCTTCAAAAATTGAATATATATGGTATGCATATATATTGTTGTCCTTTTGAGAATAAAAATGAAATTTGTTTTGATTTGCATTGCATCAATGCTATATATGATTATATGAGTTATGCATTTCCTCAAGTGAAGGGAAAATTGTGAAGTTGAAATAACTTGAATGCTAAAGTTATACATGTTAGAATTTCACCTTGTTGAAATTTATGTAGATAAATCATTCTCTAATAAATGTCAGTTTGGATATAATCTTTGAATATGAGATTCATTTTCTCAATAAATTATGTGAAATTTATGGTTATGTTGTTTAACTTGAAGCAACATGCAAACAACATTATCACTGTGGCTTACTGGCAATGAACATTTATACATATGATTTAAAATCACAATTGAGTCGTCTTAAAGATCTAGGTTTCGTATATAAAGGGAAACCTTAGTGATTTGAGGTAACCAATGATTTTGTACCCAATTTGGGTAGTCTATTTCGAGGTAAACCGAACGAAATCACATCGGAATATGTAAAATTTGAGTGGAATATTGCAGATCCTCTCACAAAAAGTCTAAACCAAAAGATCATCCTCAAGGGAGATGGGTTAAGACTAGTGAGGTAGGGAATTCATGATGGACACCACTTCCGTAGTCAAACGAAATCATAAAAAGATTTACACAAGATTTATGTCTTTAACAACTCTGTAGTCTTTAAATGTAGTGGTCTATATTGAGATAGACTTGACAAAGTTACAAGTCTATATTGAGATAAACTTGACAGAGTTAAAAGTCTATATTGAGATAGACTTGACAGAGTTATAAGTCTATATTGAGATAAACTTGACTGAGTTGAAGGTCTATATTGAGATAGACACAACAGACTTGAAAACTAATGGTTTCTCATAACAAGTCAAAAAGTTTGACTTTCATAGAACCTACAACTTAGAGTTGTTGTGTGTATTAGAATTCAAAATTTATCTAACCGATGAGTTCAAGAGTTATATTACTCTAGGGAAGAAAATTACTCAATGTCACTACGTGTCAGTTCAAGTTCTCAAACACTGACATTAAGATCAACTCGTTTGTACTATTGCTCAGACATTGTTCTTTCTAACCTTCTACTTTGAACGTGTGAGGAATTGTTGGAAAATCGTTCCAACTAGAAGGTCAATCAATGTATTTTCTACCCCTAATTTGTTGGATCCACATGCTTCTTGTCCGCATAGTGTATGTTGGAATGGAAAATGTCAATATCCAACTTCCTATATTTGCGTGAGTGAGTGGACATGCCTAAAGCTCCATGACTATAAATACAATATCCTTCGTTGTTCAAGGATGCACTTCATTACATATTCTTTTCCTTTCTTCTCTTTGTTTAAGTCTAAGCATATAATAGTAGTCAGGTTCACCTGCGTTCTGCTGGTGCAAGCTTTATGTAGTCCATTTGTGTTACCGGTCGGAAGCAACCTGGAATTTCACACTGCACCGTCGCCGGAATTTACTTGTAAAGAAGTGTTGTTCGTAACATGACACAGAATCTTTCTTTCCTTCTTCGTTGTCTTCACATTAAGCTACTATTTCATCCGTTCTTGTTGACATTGTTTCAATCAAATCCCAACAAATTTTTGTATAGATTCTCTCAAAAGTTTATTCAAAGATTATTCCTAACAAAACTTGAGGGTGGTGTGAATCCAATGAGAGTAAGGAATTAACGAAGGCTTTATGCATAAGAAACACACACGCATGTGAGTCCTACATTCCTACCCCACAGCATATGTGAATTCAACGTTCCTACCCCACAGCATACAGTAGTTGTAGTAGTGTGGACCATGGTCTACAATGCATTATGGACCATTGTGGACAATGCATTGTGGACCATTAATCATGGTTGATACTGCAGTTGTGTTGAAAGGAACTGCAGTTGTATGGAACAGAGGTCGTTTCATCCGTCTGGAACTGCAGTTGTGTTGAATGGATGGACGACCTCTATTCCGCGCAACTGCAGTTTCCTTTCAACACAAATGCAGTATCTTTTCAACACAACTGTAGTATCCATTCAAAACAACTGCAATATCAATCATAATCACTGTCCACAATGCACTGTGGACCATGGTCCACAGTATAATTTGAGCACAGCATATGTGAATTCAACGTTCCTACCCTTCAACGTTCGTACCCCACAGCAAATGTGAATTCGACGTTCCTACCCCACAGCAGAGGTAACGTGCGAATACTTAGCTAAAAAATATTACTATTATTGTTATGTGTTCTTTGGATTATATTAATTTATGAAACCGAGCCGACATATGACGACAGATATGTTATGGCTATATATACACACATGTCGATGTACTGATGAATACATATATATGTTCATTGTTTTGGATCAATCTTATATTGTTATCCCTAAAACATATATGCAGCCGAACAGCAGCCTGCCGAGGCCAAATCCTGGCCGGCGTATGACGGAGAGACATCGTCGGCTGCAAATGAGTGTTCTTTATCGGCAGCTCGCCTCCGTCGTCTCCCGTAACAAATCTCTGGTAATATTTCTTTCTTTCTGCTATCTGCATGTATGCATGAAACGCAACCGAATAATCTAACGTTAATTCAATACAGTTTTCGAGAAACCTATCTTACTAGTAGTAGAAGTGGAAGCGATATTGATCTCCAGCAATAAGTAATATACCTACTCTCAGTTGTGTTGTCTCTTGAACCATAAATCTGCCGTTTTGTCTCATACTCAACTCAGAATCTTTGAAAATGTATTGTGATTCTTCTGAGTAACATAAGTACTGGGAACTGTATGTGCTATATACTGACATATTGTACATTCTTGCCCTGATTGATTAACAACTTCTAGTTATTCAGTCCAACCAAATTACATAATAAGCTTAGTCAACTTGCACACAACACAATTAAGGATGTGTTTGGTTCATGGGTTTAGCTATTAAAAATAGGAATCAAAGTCATTGTTATTGTTTGGTTGATAGGTTTCTAGAATAATACTATGCTATTTGATTACCTTTTAATTAGAAAACTCATTCCCTAATAAAATAAGAGTTTCATTCTATTATTCCTTCCTAATTGGTAATTTGATTTTTAAGTTTGGATTAATGTCATTTCGATTTTGATTCCTGGCGAACCAAACACACCCTAAGATCTTAAATATAATATATATTATACGGGGAAATCCAACATTTAAAACTGAGATTAATTAATGATTTGTTGTGGATGTACAGGAAAAATCTCCGGCCTTGGAGGTGTTGGATCATGCCACTAACTACATCAAGCAATTGGAGAAAAGGGTTAATGAGCTGAAAGAAAGAAAGGATAGTCTACAACTACCAGTAGTAATAGCTGTGAATGAAAGTGACAAAGATGAAACTTTGGAGATCAATATAGTGTGTGGATCGGAAAACAAGAAGTTGAAGATGGATAAAGTCTTTCGGATTCTGGAAGAAGAGGGCGCACAAGTTGTGAGTGCAACCTACGACACTGTGGATCTCAAGAGCTACCATACAATTGTTTGCAAGGTATAGTATGTACTTCCCGGTCACCCGTCTTGAGAGTTCAACAAGCTTAATCATCATATTCTTTAGTCGTGATAGTAGATGGATATTAACCATTTAATTACTTTCATTCATTTAAGTCACAAACGTCACTATTTAATGGCATGATTCTGAATTAGGCCCTCCCATCACAACAAATTAAAGTGTGCACGGGGTAACACATGAATCATAGCGATATGTTATCTGCTCAACAGAGTAATATCTTCTATGCATCACATGCATTTTTATTCCCAACTTAAGTCGTTTATAAACAAACCCAACGTTTATTCTTGGTACCTTAAGGGATGTTTCTCAAAATAAAATATATATGCGCAACTTAAAAGAGAAAACCATCCAAATCGTACAAAAGAGTACACTTCATGATCTCTAAGATCCTTAAAGTTAACTATGCCTTAAGTAGAGATCTCTTAATGTTAGCATAATGCTAACTATGCTCCATGACTAGTTTATAACTTAACTTAAGCACTACCTCTAACGGCCAAGAACTTGGAGTTGACACGTCTGTCACTCCCACTCATCAAAATAGCCAAAAGATAGTTTAGTCATAGAAGCATTCCAACAACTTAGACAATAAACTAAAATTCTAAATCCATAAATTTGGAATTTAAATATACACCATAACTTCCCAAATAACTTTAAAGTCCACTTTATAATGAACTGAACATTATGAGTCTTACTTTTATGTCTTGCAAAATTGTCTTAAGCCATACAAACCAAAATGGTCCAGGATCAATTTTGAAGAAACTAAAGACTCTATTACATGCTAAAGAATTTATTTAAATAACAGTATATCACAAGTTAAATGTTTTGTTCTAATAAACTCTTTAATATTGTTACAACATTTTCATAAATATGTTGCACAACCAAATGTTCAATAATTTGAACTTATGAATTTATATGAACAAATACAAGATTGATACTTGTGGTATCTTTAGTGAAGCATCTTAATGATCTTTTCTAAATAATCACTTCCACTGATTAAAATATTCTTCAATAGAATTAATGATATACGTACTCACAATTGATTTGACCAACTAAATAATGAAGATATAATTCCCCACCATACTAAATAATCGATATTTGGTTCCAATCCAACTAAAGTAATAACTAATGATGACATAACTCCCCACCATAGTTGGACATACTAAAATAATAAAATACACTTTCCAAAACCAAGTTGGAGTTTGACTCGAAAAGGTACATTTTATTCTTGAAAACTAAAAGAGGTATATCGAATATATCACGTAACTTACTACAATTAGTCCAAATAATCGAACAAGATTCGCGAAACAATTAATAAAAGTGATTAAATTTTGGGAAGTAACTAAATACATGTTTTGCCAATGCAAACCATGAAATTTAGAATTATAATTGAACTAAATTTATAAATTCTAAGATATTGTGATAAAATTATTATCTAATGGGTTGAGGAATTAATTGACATAAAACTTGCATGTAGGCTAAAGTTTTAATTCTATTAAATCCAATTAAAGCCCTTATGATAATATTTCATCTCAATTATTAAATAGATAGAATAATCTAGAGACTTAAAACTTGCCTGTGGGCTAAAGTTTTACTCAATTAGATCCAACTGAAATTTTATGAGGAAACAATTATCAAATGAGTTGAAGAATCAAGTGATATAAGACTTGCCTGTAGGCTAAAGTTTTAATCAACGAGATTCATTACAACTATTATGATAAACCTTAAGAAACCATGTTCCTTTTCTTAAACCCTGTGGGTAAACTAAGAAATATGATTTAAAGTTTGCATCATAAAATTAAACTTTATGATAGAGATGTAATTTATTTACAAATAACCATAAAATAAATAAATTTATTTATTTCTATCATTACTGATAAAACTACTAAACTACATTCCGATACATAATTGCATGTGGGTTAAATTATGATCGTAGTCCAGTATTTAATCCTAATTAATTATACAAATATAACGAAATTGCATGTGGGCTAAATTCCATCATTTAAATACAATTAATCACAAATGATATGTCTAAAACTTTATGTGATCAAGATAAACCGTTAAATATATAATTTTAACTGATTAAAGGATGCTATGGCTATTCTCCAACCAAATTAAAATTATAAGATCACTAGGCAATTATCAATGCATTGCCTAACCTTTATGTGATTGAAGCTTAAGAGAGATCAGTAAATTAAAGATGCTATGGCTATTCTTCAATGAACTAAAATCAAATCACATTAGCAAGGAACAATTAAAATTTTAACAAACAAATTATACCAGATCGTGATGGGAAAATCCAAATATATGATATTTAAGGGGACTAGTGGAACAAGATGTTCTTAAGTCATGGCCATAAAACTAGTATGGCTCCTCAATTCATATGCACTCAATGTATAACTGTTTGGGGGTATAAACCTAAAATTTGTAGGGTATACACCAAAAAATGCATGGTTGACCTATGATTAATGCTTAAATTGGTGAACTAAATCAACAGACTAAATGTGCTTATATCCAGACACTACTGTAACTAAAGTTTATGCATAAGTCCAACTTAATTAGGAACCAATATAATTTCATCCTAAATCTATGCATTGCTAAAGGCATAATACAAATATTGCATAATTTAAAACAAAATATTATGCTTAGGACAAATATGCATAAAATTAAAAACATTAAACTCATATATTTCAAACAAATTGCATAACTTAAAACAATTTTTTATATGAGCTTTCAAAGTATAGAATTAACATCCAAATACTAATATGAGTCCAAACCAAAGAGACCCAACATTTTTAATAATGACATAATGGATATATACTTTGAAATTTCAAACTTTAAGCCCATGGAAGAATGTTTTAGTGCATAAAGATCAAATTCATGGGAAATAGACTGAATTTACAAATTTTAACAATATCAAACCAAAAGAATACGTTGTAATTTGTAAATTAAAATCTCACAAACCTTAATTGCATAATTAAACCTAATATTTGCACTTAATGTGATCAAATGCAGGAAACAATCCAAAGAGTATGAATCATACATAACCAAATATGGGCAATAACATTAATCATAATTTAAAGACTAAATGAATTATGGAATAAATGTACAATAGTTGCAATAGTCAGTTGCCTAAAAAAAATTTCACATCTTAAGCATTGCCACAATCGTAATTGGAAACAATTCAGGATTAATAAATAAAATCATAATAATGTTAACATTAAAATATTAACGGTAATAGTAACCTTATAATTACCATTAACATTTAATAATAACAACCAAAGTATAGTAATACTCCTTCTTTAATATTTCCATTTTCCTTAAAGAAATAAAATGTGACAATTACAATTTATAGCAGTTAACTATAATTGTAGGACTAATTACCAAAAGTAATGATCAAGAAGGTTAATGACTTACCTTAATGATGCAAATTGCATCTCCATAGTGCTAAAATTCTTTCTATCTTCACCGCTAGTAATATTGATGCAACGTCCTATGGTATGTAACAATTTATTTGTAGACTTAATTACAATTATATTACCAATAATCACCAAATACGTAATCTTTCCAAACTTAATAGATTACCAAGAAATAATTATTATTATAAACGGTAATAAACTAGATATCCCCTAAACTTAATAAAAGTAACAAAATATTGCCAATTAACTATAAAGGCAAAGTTGTAATTAAGGGATGCTGATAAGTTCATAATTGATAGTATTTTTACCCCATATTTAAACTAGTTTTTGCTACAAAAGTAAATATTCTATGATATAAATTATCCTAATTATCTTCATTTGGATTAATATTTCCAAATTGTTATTTTGTGAAGAAAATATTTGTTTATATTTATTTTCGTAGGCAAAATAATGGAGACAAAAGCATATTGATGATGGTGATGCAATGATGGAACAAAATAAATAAAACACCAAAATCAGAAATTGAAGATAATGGAGGAGATAGTTGATGATGATAGAGGAGGAAGCAAATACCAAGAAAAAGTGGAGCCATTCTCGAAGCGCCTAATAGGCGTCTGCTAGACTGCTACCGGCGACAAGAGGATCGAACACGGGACCACAAGGGCGGCTAAGCTTCCTAGACTTTTTGACTAATCAGCAAGGATAAATGGAAGATGTACTTATTTCCTGTACACAAAATATTTGTTTAATCCTTTTTTGATCCTATAAATACCCTCTCCTCTTCCAAATGAAAAAAAGCAAGCTTAGCAAGATGTAGAACTAGTGCAGAATTATTTTCCTTCTTTGCTTTTCTTTTCTTTCTTTCTGTATTTTCTTCTTCTTCATTTAATTTATGCAATGCTTATTTTACTTTCTTTATGCTTTCATGCTATTTATTTTTGTTCTTATTTTATTTATGCCCTCTATGTTTAATTACTTTCAGTTGGGTTTAAGATATGAATTTATTATTTATCTTGATGCTACCTTGTCTTTAATTTCATAAGGGTAGAATTATAATTATGGATCATAAGTTTGTTCAAGAGGCTTTGTTTGTAACTTGTTAGTAATTACAAGCTATTTTTATTAGCAAGTAATTGGAGAGTCTTTGCTACAACGAACGTTGGGTAAAAACTCAAGCTACCTCTTGTACAACCCAAATATCTCGCTACGAGAGTAAGAGACGAATTAGGGGGTCCTTGATACCGAGGAGCCTCAAGAGCTCGGGGTTGAGTACTAAGAAATTAGGAAATGCCCTTGCTCTAATTCAAGACACAGAATGGTCTTGAATTCTTAAGTGTATACCCTCTTGATCCATGATTATTGTTCTCCCTAATCATAATAAGATACTATAGCATCTTGATAATAATAATTCCTAGCTTAAATCATATATTTTCTTATTGTATTTATTTCTTATTTTTAGTTTGTTAATTTATCAATTTATGTTTATGATTGTGCTTGGATTCTTGTAAGTGGGTTAAAAAACTCTAAAGTAAATAATTGCACAAGTACGTGCCATAGCGTCAATCCTCAGCGGAACGACAAATCTAAACCCGTATACTTATTTTTTACAGTGATCAGATGCCTAATGACAATCTCATATCACCACATAATAATTAAGCAAGACAATAATGTCTTTTAGGGAGACAAAAATTAGGGTAATAATCAAATTACCATTGTGAAGGCAATATACCAACTATATTGCTTACTATTATTAAAAGAATTAATATTATTATTAACTCCCTAAAAACTATTCATATATCAACTTAAACAATAGCCATAATTCTTAATGGCCAAAAATAATTATTATAATTCTTAAATCCTTAATAGCTCATAAACAGACCCAAGGCATATAATTATAGCACTTAATTGCTCAAATTAGGCCTATGATTCTTAATGACCCAAATGAGCTATAATCATGGATGAAAAATAGTCTAGTACTGAAATACATCCAAAACTTAATATTATTACCAACAATGAATACCATGAACAAAACATGGTAATCAGTAATAATTAAGACTTAATAAACATGTTATGCATAATAATTAATATTATTACTATAATAAACATGTTATAAGTCAAATAAAATAGCTATAATTACCATTTAAATATCACACAATAAAGGTGGATCCATACTTTAATTACCCAATATTAGTCCTTAATAGCTTGTTCAAAATAGGTTTTAAAGTTCCATGTCAAATATAAGACTAAAATATGCTCCAATTAAATGAGAAACCAAACAAGCTGCCTTAATAGGTCATAATGCTCTAAATTGGCCTAACGATCCAAAATTGAATGATATTTCATAATGAATTTATAAGTTAATAATATGCTAAATCCATCCTTAAATCATGCTTTTCTAAATGCATAATTATAACAAAAAAATAATTATAAATATGCAAAGCATGATTGGAGTATGCATATGAATATATTATTAACCTATATATTCTAAATAAATTGCAATACTTCAAGCAATTTAATATAAACCACAATATTAAATTAAAATTCAAATAGCAAATTTAAAACTTAATATTTGCCTATAATTGAATAATAATTTAATTATGAATTTAATGCCAAAAATTAAAAAGAAATTAAAGGGCATTAATATTCTAAAACAAGCAATATAATTACAAAATATTTACCATTTGCTAATAATATACAACTAGTGTTTTTACCCGTGCGGTGCACGGAAAAATTTTTATTATTATGAATTTAAATAATAAAATTTAAAAATACAATATATTAAAATGTTCAGTATAATAATATAGTTAAATTTTCATATATTTGATTAAGTATCTATTATCATAGCATACACAATTAAAATTTTGTATAATCAATATAATCTCTAATCATATACATATTTATATAAATTTATAGAGAAAAATTTACATTATTAAATTGAATTATTCCTAATCTTATTTCATATATATTATAATTCTAACAATATGAATAATAACTAAGAAATTATACTTAGAAATTAAAAAAATGTAAAATTTAAATATTGCATATGTCATTTTAAATTCTACTCAGACGCATTTTCTTATATGATTGTGTAATACAGTGTATATACAAATAATATTTATTAATATGTATATATGCAAATTCTATAATATAATTTCTGTAATTATAATTTATATTGATATATTATAATTAATATAATTAAATTTATAAATTGAAAAATAGTATTTTAATTTTGTATGATTAATATAATGCATAAGTATATGTATGTATGCATTTTTAAAAATTTAAATATTTATGAATACACATTCTGTTAATTTTATAATTTTATTTTTAATTACATTTTATATTTTATTAATTATAATTAAGAAAATTACATTTACAAATTAAAAGAATTTAATTTTTAAATTTATATGGATTAATGTAGTCCCTAACTGTATTATATATTTAGACAAATTTTTAAATATTTTTGAATTTTTAATTAAGAATATGAGTTTAGACATATTTTAAAATAATTTTTTAATAAATATTCATTGTAGTAATTAAAGTGTATAATTACGGCAATAATCCCAATTCTATAAAAAAAAATGTGTATATATTTTTCTATTGTACAAAATACTATAAATATAACATGTCTACATAAATGGATGAAAAGAGAAATTGATAATTCTTTTATTATATAGATATTGATAAATATTATATAATTTTTTTCCTTGCATGAAAAACCATTCTTATTTTAAAATTTTACATTGATATATGAGTTTTGTATCAAAATCTACTTTGGTGATATTTTAAACTTAGAGTAACACTTGTGTGAGACCGTCTCACGGGTTAGATATTTGATTAATAGGTCAGATCTTTGACCTCGTTAATTAAAGATCCAACCCGTCTCACGGATTGAGACCATGAGACAGTTACACACAAGTTTTTTCCTTAAACTTTTATTTGTTATCATAAATAGTAATAGATGTCTAGAAACCATTTAGTTTTGTTTCTAAATATTTTCCAACCCATAAATGTAGAACAGTCAAAACATCTCTAGATCATCATTTAAATAATAGGTCCATAATAGACTTTGTGGTTCAATATTTGTAGATCTATGATATGTTTTTAACTAATTTATTGAAAATTTATTTCTTTTAGTTCTATTATCTCTTACTACTCTTCATTTTAAATTGATAGATCTTGAGATGATGCATCATTCTTAAATATGTGGATTTCAATTAATTTAATAACATTATATTTAAATGGAGACATTTACCCAATAACATTATTTTTTTCAAAACTCCGCAAATGTAAGTTAGTTCAATTAGTTTATTTTTATGTTAGTTTTTCTTCAGTTATGTTATTAACGTAAATTGATTTGTTTTGGGCTCATAATATTTAAATAATAACTATTATTTTAGATTTGTAATTTTTATAATTTATGGTATTTTATAAAATTCGTTTACAACATTTGTAGTACAAAACCTTTCAATTAATGCAATAATACTTATATTTGTTATTAATAGAATGTTAAAATCATAATAATGATATATTTTACCTTTCACATTTTTAAACTTTGAAAACCAACATCATTTATGTTGGAAGAAATTTATATATAGTAGTACTAATATTGTAGTTAGTTTTAAAAGTTAGATGAAGTAAACAAATTGACATGCAACAATAATTCAATATGTATATATGTATTATAGTTATTATTTTCTCTTTTTAGCAATATATATATATATCTTCGAATCAAATTAAATTATTTTAATTTTAACAATTTTAATTAAAATTCAAAATATAAAACAAATGAAATTAAAAATATCTATAAAAAAATACTAAATTGAATAGAAGATTTCAAAATAGAAGTATTTTTTTTTTTAGTTTGGACGGAAAAACAACACTCCTGTTTTAATATATATTATTATGTATGTCTATGCTAATTGTAATTATATATTGCAATTGTATTGTAAAAAATCAATCTACAACATTTTAAAAATTAACCAATATCATATTAAAAATGAATATAATATATTGATTTAATATAATTGTATGTTAATTTAATACATTAAAATAAAATATTAATATAGGTGTTATTTAAAAGGTTTTAATTAGAACTTTTTAATAATATATTTTTTATATATTAAGTTTAGAGTCATTTTCATTTTTTGTCCTACTGTTATTGGGGCATTGCCAATTTTAGTCCACTTCATTAATTTTTGCCACTTTGCAACCAATCTTATTTAGTTCTTGCCACTTTTAGTCCACCGTTGAAATTTTTGTCAAATTGTTGTCCAAAAAAAGGGGTATTTTTTTGTCTTTTCATGTTTTGGTCATCTCCTTGACCCTTTACAGTGGTTTTCCTTATATATTTTAATTATATATTGCAATAGTATTGTAAAAAATCAATCTACAACATTTTAAAAATTAACCAATATCATATTAAAAATGAATATAATATAGTGATTTAATATAATTGTATGTTAATTTAATACATTAAAATAAAATATTAAAATAGGTGTTATTTAAAAGTTTTTAATTAGAAATTTTTAATAATATATTTTTTATATATTATAAGTTTTTAATTAGAACTTTTTAATAATATATTTTTTTATATATTAATTTTATTTGTATATAAAAAAAATGAACTTAAGTTGAAAAAGAATATACCGAGTATTAGTTTAGTGTATCTTAAAAGTAGACCATGATTCATGGTATAATAAATATTTTAGGTAATCACTACTATAAATTAAATTAACATATATAGCATTTTTTTAATTATTTAATTAGGTAAAAATGATTGTAATTTCAAATATTAAAACATAAGTACAGAGTATTTTTTTTAGGATGAGTGTGAAAATAGCACTTATGTTTTAATATATATATAAAAATTACGTACATTAACATAATATAGTAATATTTTTTTTAAATACTATAATATACATCATATAGTAATTTGACTATTTACGAATATAAAATAAAAAAAATACGCAAGATTAAAATATTTTGAACCATAATTGAATTGTATTGTATATTATCATGAGAGGAATTTAATTACGTAAATTAATATTGTAATTTTATTTGAATACTATAATATACATCATATAGTAATTTGATTGTCATTTTTTTAATACTATAATATACATCATATAGTAATTTGATTGTTGGAATTTTTTTTTGAATATTATCATGAGAGAAATTTAATTACGTACATTAACATGATATAGTAATTTTTTTAATACTGTAATATACATCATATAGTAATTTGATTGTTTACGAATATAAAATAAAAAAATACGGAAGAATAAAATATTTTGAAACATAATTGAATTGCATGGTATATTATCATGAGAGAAATTTAATTACGTACAGTAACATAATATAGTAATATTTTTTTTGAATACAATAATATACATCATATAATAATTTGATTGTTGGAATTTTTTTGAATATTATCGTGAGAGGAATTTAATTACGTACATTAACATAATATAGTAGTATTTTTTGGAATACTATAATATAGATCATATAGTAATTTGATTGT
>NXFB01000037.1:224994-247137 GCA_002525835.2 Ipomoea batatas | reverse complement strand
TCCTTAAACTTCATACTTTGTTTTATCATTTATTCCTTAATTATAGGATTTGGTTGTTTTGAGTCGCCAGTTGATTAATTCCATCATATATATTTATATAGCACAAGAAATGAAAACTAGGCGTACGTTAATCTAACAATTGATTGACTTCAATGAGAAATTGAGCAATGGCATAACTACATATATATATATATATATATATATATACATAAAGACAACTAATACCAGAGAGTTTTCAGGAGAGACGACAGCTGCGAGCTGACGATAAAGGTCCTTCATTTTCTGGCGCCGATTTTTCTCCTTCACATGCCGGGCAGGTTTGGGTACGCTGCTTTCTGGCTGCTTGCAACATGTTCCAAAGAGTTTTATTTGTAGGGGTATTATAAGATCCATCTGAAACACATCTGCGTATATATAGCCTTAAAATTAAATAGGCCCACTTGAGTGTCTAGTTAGTTCTTGAGTGAAATTATGGGCAAGATGTAAAATCGAGCCTGATTGTCGCAGTGTGAGAGTCACACTCGATGCATGTAGCGGGCTCTTTGCATTGCGAGTTCTAGGCATTGATCCTCCTACTTAATGAATTGCATATACAAGAACACATACGAAATGCATATTATACCAATTATGAAAAAAATTTGCCTATTCGAAAACATGAAATTTGTACCGTTCACCGTGAGCGTGCTGATAACGTGTTGTAAAGACAAAGTAAGAGAGACAAAGCAAGAGATTATCTTATCTATCATCCATCTGATACAATACCAAAGGGAAGTACATATATATAATAATTACAACATTAATAATGGTACTAAATACGACCGTTACAATGATTACAACATAATGACCACAATAGTATAATTTAAAACAATTATTAGTCAAGTTTTAGAAATTAAACAAATATTGTCACATAAGAGGATAAGTATTTAAAAATAAATTCTGTAGGAATTTTTTTATCATCCATTCAAAAATTATTAAAAATTAAATTTAAACACACTATAATCACAATTGAAAGACTTAAGATATTGTTCTTATAACGGTTGTTAGGAAGAATGGATAATTATACTTTAGACAATGGTCTACATTTTAAAGTAAACTATTAATAAAGTAGTACATTAAAAATGAACATTCAAATAAATTAACATGTATTAAATTAAAAATGAACTTTTAATGTATATACCAGTGTTGCAAAAATTTCGCCTAGACATTGATTAATCCCCACATAGGCATTAGGCGCCGGTCGACTGCCTAGCGTATCACCTTAAATTGGTGATCTAGGCTGCTGGCCGGCTAGGCGACCTCCTAAGCCCTGCCTAGGCCGCTTAAGCGCTGACCACCTAGGCCTCCTAGGGACCGACTAGGCTGCCTAGTCTGCCGATTAACTATTGTTCATTTTTTTAATGGGTTATATCACTCAAAACAACATCGTTTTCATCGAAATAACCCTATTTTGTACAAACTCTATATATTTTTTAGGTTATTATTTAATATTTTAGTATTAACTATTAAAGTATTATATAATTTATAATTATTAGTCTTTAAAAAAATTAAAAATACTTAAATAAATTTTTAAAAAATAAAAAACAAAATAAAAAAAAATACATGGACACCTAGGCACCGATTAATCTCCGCCTAGGCAACCTAGGCGCTAGGAGCTCCCCAAACATCTAACGATTTTTTCAACCATAGTAAATACCTAGTACACTAAAAGTGAACATATATTTTAGTATTCCATCAATGTAAATTAATTATCATCTACAGTATAATACTTGATAAAAAAAGTAATGTTGACAGGATACAATGTTGGCTACGAAAAATTGATACCATGATGATTGATATAAAACCATTCTTCATAGGTGGCTAATTTGCAAAAAGCAATTTAATCAAATTAAAGTGGCCACTATCCCTTGTACATACACATACATAGCACAAGGAAAATTAGTCTTGTCAAATCTGATGTGGCGGATAAGGCCTACGAGAATTTAAGATTGAATTTTATGTTTATTTTAAGACAATATTAGATGAATATTCAAACTTTTGCCATGAATATTAGAGCATGTTTATTGAGCCCCCGACCTCCTCTCTTGTCTGATCTCTTGTGAAGGAGTTAAAAAGCTAAGGGTGTGTTTGGTTTATGGGTTCTCATACTAAGAATGGGAATCAAAATTACAACTATGAGATTTGATTATTGCTTTAATTAAAAATTTCATTTCCTAATTAAAAAGAGGTATATATCATTCCATATTATTGGTAATCTAATTTTTATATTTGGAAGAGTATTTTTAGATTTTTGTTTTGATTTTTCTTCTTCTTTTTATATTGGTGCATTAGATTTTATTATATTATGATCAATTGTCTTATTATTATTATTATTTTTTTTTTGTATTTTTAAAACCTTTATTTCTATTATAGGGTCATACATAACCAAACATCAATATTCGTAATCATTCAAATTCCATCATACTACCAAAAATGCGAAATACTTTCACCAAAATCCATTACGTACCATTACCAAGTATTTGATTCCCATTCTGATTTCGATTTTCATGTGCAAACCAAACACACCGTAAATGCATTTAGAAGGGGTTAAAAAGCTAAATGTAAGGTAAAATGTTGTTGCTAGGGTTTGAGATCCGCCCGTATACTATCAATTGTTTTATAATAATAAAGTAAGATCTGAGAATTATATTTATATAGATCTCTTTATAGTTTATGTATAATTATATTTATATTCAGTTTAAATTTTATTTTTATATAACTATTAAAAATTATATTCTATACAATAATATAGCACAACAGTTGTTTTTATTTCATTTAGATCTCTTTATGTTTTTAGATTGCTTTACACAAGCAGATCCAGAGATGCGTGGATAGTGGTGTCCATGCGGGCTGGCTTGTCCTATCGTCGGTTTGAAATTTTTATGTGCTTTTGTAGGTCGGCCCGCGAAGCCCGGGGCTAAAATTCTTCAACCTTAGCTCACAAAGCCAGGGGCTAAATAATTGGAAGCCTGCATAGTGCGCCAAAAATTTTCTACAAGTATTATATTTATTGTTATACCATGCATCAGGACCCACATTGCATTGTGGACACTAAGCTCTGCTGAAAACTGAAAGGTCTTTATCATCAGCACGCCTCTCTCGTCGTCTCGGCCTCTCTGGTGAAACATGTCTAGTATATAAGGTTTTTCTTATGATCATAATATATATGTTTTTCATTGAAATTAATTGATCTGATGACATTTTAATAGGGCTTGAGGTTTTTTTTTTTTTTTTTTTTTTTTTTTTTTTTTTTTTTATGAATGATTAGTTGTTGAGGTACTACAGGAAAAGGAAAAATCACCGGTGTTGGACTTGTTGGATCAAGCCACTAACTACATCAAACAGTTAGAGAAAAGCATTAATGAGTTGAAAGCAAGAATGAATAGTTTACAAGTACAAGTACTTGTTGGTGCTTTGGATGTCATTATAATTAATTTTTAATTATATGGTTATATACAACCAAACATTAATATTGATAATCATTCCAATTCTACTGATGGATAAATCATGCACGAACCCGCATCGGGTCAACTCAAGGGATGGGTCAAGGAGCAAGTGGCCCAAGAGACGACACGGGCCAACCCGGGTCCAGCCGAGGTCGAGCCCACGCTACTAGGCCGCCTCGGGTTCAAATGGGTCCAGGCCGACCTCCTGGGGTCATCGCGGCCGAGCCCCGTGCTCAGTCGAGGCCCTGGGCCTTGGATTGGCGCGGTTCACACGGCTTGAGAAGCGGTCCTAGGCCGTTGGAGGACTTCTCCCCCGATTTCTATGATATGTTGGGCCTAAAATTAGTATAAAAGCATTCCATCTTGTCTCATTAAGACATCTACTTTGTCCTAAACACACTTTGTCTTGTTATTGCATAAGTCAATCCTTTGTAATAGCATTTTATATTGACGTAATACCAGAATCTTCGTTATCATTTACCTTTGTCCTTTTATTACCATGTTCCTTGCATTTATCCTATCTTGTCAACCCTTTAAATCTTATCGGGTTTATTGATGCGGTCTACCTGGGTTAAAAAAATCTATCATCTACCATATTACCATAAATACTTTTACCAAAACTCATTACCATTACTAAATATTCGATTCTCATTCTGATTTGATTCCGATTACCATGTGCAAACTAAACACACCCTATTGCGCAGCGGTTCAAAAAGCGTCAAGCATCGCAAAGACGCGTAAATGCCATTTTCAGGAGACATTGATATATACACGTTTTTATAAATCAAAAATTTCAGCGAGGAAATGACAAAAACTAAGGTGCTATAGTCCAGAGGACTACTTCCATCCTACTCTGGGGGCGGCGGACTTTTTATCCCTATGGGTTGGTCATTAATTATTTTCATGCTTTTTATTTTTTGATTCACACCGTCGAAATAGATTTGAAATTAAATAGCATTCTCAAAAACATGTTTATTCTATTATTTGTGAATACGGGAATAAGCTATTCCCCTTACGAATAGTTTCTCCAGGTCCCATATTAGACTAGTTTTGAGTTCTCAAGAACAGACTAAATACGTAATTTTTTTATTTTATATTTTACCTTAGTTTAATCTAGAATTTGCTTAATTTTTTTCTCCTAATGAAATTTAAACGTTTTATTGATATTTAAAAATAAGAGAAAATGTGCAAATAGGTCTTTAAATATTTCGCGAAAAGTCAATTAGGCCCACGAACTTTTTAAATGTGCAATTGAATTCATGAAACCCACGATTTTGAGTCATCCGACGTCATTATTACCCGGTTACCACGCAATCCAGTAAGTGCCGATAAATACCCACATAAGCTGTGATTTGATTAGTTGGATTGCCACATAAGCATTAATTTAAAAAAAAATTAAAATAAACAAATTAGAAGGATTTAAATCATACGCTACAGGCTTACAGCCCTAATTCCCAGATTTTGCTTCGTCTCCCCTCTTTTACTGGTCAGCAGCTTCTTCTTAATCTCCTCTTCTAGCTTCTTCAGAAAACTTGATCAAATCAAAATAATGACAACATAGAAACATAAATTATGCATATGACAAAATAATGAGAAAGCCAAAGCTAATTCAGTACCTTATCCTTTTTCCCTCACCAAGACCACATAGGAAACTGTTACAGACTGCCAAATTTTTTATGATGATGAAGATGAACTCACAACTCCAGAAAAACACAAAATTCAATATAATGGCTACTCCTCTATCGCAAAGAATCGAATCTGAATTCAATAACCAGCTCACATCACTGAACCTCAACGTAAAAATAAACCAGATTGCAGCCAAGATTTAACTAAAATTAGCCGTAATCAACAGGCAAGCGCCAAAGCAACGATGGGGACCAAATCGACAAGCACAAACATGAATGAATGCAACCAAGTTGTCACAGTCTTGGGGAGTTGCAGAAAAGGGGAAAGAAGAATAGAGAAGGGAGGTAGGGTTTTAGAGAGAAATTGAGAGAAGAGAAAAAGGAATTTCATTCATTAACCCAAGCATAAACCTGACAGTACACAAAATCAGCTATATAAGGACAAATTGGCTATTACAGCAAGGAAATTCCCTCAACAAACTTCCAGAATCTGCTCAGGATAACAGCTCAGCCAGGCAGCGCTCGTACGACGTCGTCGGATCCCTCCGCCAACTTCCGGACTTCAAACGACATGGTCCAGGTTAGTGTTAACTGTTCCCAACTTCTGGGTGTCCTACGACACCGTTTCGTGGCCTTCCTCCTTTAGTATATATATATTTTCTTCCCAATTTTCCCTGTGACTGCTTTCTTCTCCAAGCTTGTTCTCAGTCTGATTCTACTTGCCATATTCATGACACAAGTACTGAGATTTCAAGATTTACTTTCCTGGCTCTAGCCCTAGCCCGAGAAGGCGAGAAGAAGACTTCACTGCAGTGTCGGCCAGACTGTTTAGCTCTGATGCAAAATCTGGAGAATTAGGCTTGTAGGCTTGTAGCGTTGATTTAAATCCTTTTAATTTGTTTATTTTAATTTTTTTTTTATTAAATTAATGCTTATGTGACAATTCAAATAATCAAAACACAGCTTATGCATGTGGCGAATCACAGAGATATTTACCGGCATTTATCGGAGTGTTAACCGGTAATGGGGTCGGAAGACTCAAAATCATGGGTTCATACATTCAATTGCACTTTTAAAAAGTTCATGGGCTTAATTAATTTGTGGCGAAATGTTTAGGGGCCTATTTCCATCTTTTCCTTAAAAATAAAGTTCCATACAAATTAAAATGGTTGTTATTTGGTATGGCTTATTAATATATGTTTGGATCATAATTAAGGATAATTTTATATGTGCTTTCTCTTCAACTTTTAATTATTTTTTTCTGTGACCAAAACTAAAGTGTCTGATTTAAATTTTGCTTTCTCATTCAGTTAACTACTTTTAGATGTCAATAAGACAATAAGGCAGCAGCAAGCCGCAAAACAAAAATTAAACAAACTACAAATGTTGTATTTAAGCTATCATTTCATTCTTTAATTAATATATATAAGATAAGGTTAGCCAAACTCAGCCCCAACTTTTTTGTTCTTCCTTCAGTTCCTCCATAATTTGTTAAAAGAATATATACTATCTATATCTATACTATGGCCCTGTTTGGTAAAATAATTAGCCTATCAGTCAATTTTAAAATCCTTATACCGTGGACCAGGGTCCACAATGCGTGGTCCGAAACGACGCCGTTTAGATTAGTTAGTGAGGTGGATGACTTGACGGACACCGTTCCGTCTGTCCAGTCCCGTTACAGTTTTTTTTAAAACTAAAATATAAAAGCAGAGGAGTCTTCTTCCACAAGACTCACTCCATTTCGACAATCAAAACCGAAAAAGCTCTGGCGAGCAACAACAAGAACAGTGACGAAGAAGTAAGAACAAACACACACACACAAGACAAAGTTCATCAGATCATATAAACACACGCAACAAAAGGTGAATATTCAAACATTTAGTTGTTTGAAGTTTAAAACATTATGAAATTTGAAAAACAACACATAATATCTGTATATATATCATGAAATATATACACATTGGCATGAAAATTCAACATTAAATAACCATTTGTAGTTAAATAGGCTTATATATAACTGCATAATATGAATACACAAAATTCATACCCATAAATGTACAAGGAAAAGTGATAATACCTACACTTCACATTATGTATATTCTATTTAGAGATCATGTGTATATTCTGTACATTATTGATTAGAATGTCATACCTCATGAAACACAAAGTGATAATACTTAGACTAGTGATTCTGTGTATTCTATTGAGAGATTATGTGTATTGTATTATATAATGCTGTAAATTAATGATTTGAATACCATACCCCGTCAAACATAAATGATAATACTTATGATTTTGTGTATTCTATTCATTATTTTCTGTATTCTAGTATATAATTCTGTACATTATTGATTTCCAATACCATACCTCATGAAACATAAGTGATAATACTTAGGCTTATGATTCTATGTATTATATTCATAAATTCTGTGTATAAATTCTGGTATATAATTTTATACATTATTGATTTCAAATACCATACCTCATGAAATAGTAATGCTAATACTTAGGCTCGTGATTGTGTGCATTCTATTGAATGATTATGTGTATTCTTTTATATACTTCTGTACATTATGAATTGCAATTATCTTAATGGTCTAATTTTTTATACCTAATGTTATTGCAGCAATGTCAAGCTCCACGGAGAGTGATCCAAGATTGGCGGATATGCGAATAGCGCAGCATGCCAGAGAAAGAGAGGTCATGCATCTACCTCATTGCTTGTCCACATAGACTCTGAACCAGAAACTAATGAGAGACGAACAAAGCAAATGAATGACAACATAGAAGAGGCTACCGAAACACCAAGACCCCGACAGTTAAGGAAAAGAAAGGAAAAAGTGCATGAACAACCAAAACACAAAAAAATACCTCAACATTAGAACAACTCCTAAATAGCTATTTACCCTTGTCAGCAGCTTGAGTGCAGAACAACACGAAGCTGTAAAGCAAATTGGATTTAGATCACTACTAGAAATAAATGTCACACACTGTGATGGCAAACTGATCAAGTTCGTTCTTAAAAAGTGGATATTGGTAGATGCTCGGGACAAATTGGCAATGATGAGCTGTGTTTAAGAGAGGAGGATGTCCAATGTACGCTTGGTCTCCCGAAAAATTCCTGTAGTAGGGGGCACTTCTACAAACAAGACGGACTAGTTCAAGGCCTTGATGATGAGTGGAGACAACGATGGGGGATAGAAAAGGGAACCCTGTCAATAACCAGTGAGATGTTGAATAAAATTGTTGAGAGGCGGGACCATGGAGATATGTTTAAGAGGGATTTTGTCATCTTCGTGGTAACCACACTAATTAAGGATTACAGGAACACATTTTGTAACTACAGGATCCTGTACTCACTGAAAAATGTTAGTAGAATTAAAGATCTGAACTATAAAAAGTCTCTTGGACACGGCAGAGAAATGGAAGTCAAAGCAGGATGCATCATACTGTGGACCTGCAACTTTCCTGATGGTACAAATTACTATTACTTATACTTATAATTCTGTTTATTCTAGTTAGTAATTATGTGTATTCTATTATATAATTCTGTACATTATTGATTAGAATGTCATACCTCATGAAACAGCAATTGATAATACTTAGATTGATTCTGTGTATTCTATTGATAATTTATGTGTATTATATTGTATAATTTTGTACATTAGTAATTCCAATACCATACCTCATGAAACAAAAATGATAATACTTATTAGCCTTATGATTTTTGGTATTCTACTAATAGTTTATGTGTATTCTATTATATAATTCTGTACATTTTGAATTTATATTAAGTGTGCATTCTAATCTTTGTATTTTTTTCCTTTAAAGCTTGCATACCTAGATCGGATCCAGGTCAAGGGGCAAGTTGTGACACAAATCCCTCTGACCATTGGAGCCTGGACAACGAAGGAGGTCAGAGTAAGAATCACAGTGGAGAGAAATTTGGGAGCATTTGGAAGAGGGGAGGTGATTGATAGGATACCAATACTAGAGGAGCCAACGACTCAAGCACCAATCCAGTCAGAATCAGTTCAATGAGTCACTAAGGGTCTAAAAAAGATGGCATCCAGCATTGTTGAGTTTGGAGATGTCATGGCAGAGGTTGGAACACAAAACTCTGGTGTTGACATCATAAAAAAGACATTTACAAACTTCTCCAATTCTGTCAACCCCACACCAAGCCTCAATCCAACCCCACCGAAGATTTTGCTGAGGGATGACGATGTCTTCAACCAGCCCAACTTCTTAGAAGCAGTTGCTGAGCTTGAAGCAGCTTTCTATGCCACCATGAAGAGCATAAATCCTGAAAACCCTGCACCTTCATTTCAATTGTTGACACCAACACCACCGCTCCCACAGTGTGAAACTACTACCTCTAAATCACCTGCAAGAGAGCAACCAACAGCATCACCACCACCGTCGCCACAGTGTGAAGCTACTACCTTCAGATCACCTGCAAGAGAGCAACCAATAGCATCACCACCAGCACTAGCTAGCAGCAACAATAGAAGTAATAACACCAACAACACCACCAGTAGCATCAACAACAACAGCACCAGTAGCACCACCATCCCCACCAGCAGCACTGTAACCACCACCAACAACAACGGTAGCAGCACAAAGAGAAACAACACCATCAGCACCATCATCCCCACTAGCAACAATGTTAGAAGATCAAGTGGAGAATATTGCCAAGGGAGCAGCACCGCAATTAGAGGCACACCCACAACCATCCACTTCAACAACAACGCCACCACCGCCAACACTATAAGAGATTGAATTCGACAGGTATAAGTTAAATAATATTAATATTAATTTTGTGTATTCTAATAAGTGTTTATGTGTATTATGCTACATAATTCTGTGCATAAATAATAATACTTAGACTTGTAATTCTGTGTATTCTGTTAGAAGATTATGTGTATTTTATGATATAATTTTGTGCATTATCAATTAGAATACCATACCTCTAATAAAATGGTTTTCTATATCTACTCAGCATTATTACAGACTCCGAAAATGAAATTGAAGATGTCCAGCGAAGGAAAAACCCCCAGAGAAAATTCAAACCACTGCCATTAATTTGAAGGTCATCCTACTGGACGAAGAACTAGAATAAGCGAGTCATTTCCATTTTTGGTCCTACTGTTATTGGTGCAATGCCAATTTTAGTCCACTTCATTAATTTTTGCCACATTACGGCCAGTCTTATTTAGTTCTTGCCACTTTTAGTCCACCGTTAAAATTTTCGTCAAATGGCCATCCAAAACAGGGGTTTTTTTGCTCTTTTCATGCTTTGGTCATCTCCTTGACCCTTTGTAATGGTTTTCCTTGCACATTTTCATCCAGTGAAGAGGTCTGACGAAAGCCATGTGAGCCACATTACAAAACCATGGCTTTCGCTGGACCTCTTCATTGGATGAAAAAGTGCAAGGAAAGCCACTACAAAGGGTAAATGAGATTATTAAAGCATGGAAAGACCAAAATACCCCTGGTTTGGACGATTATTTAACAAAAGTTTTAACGGTGGACTAAAAGTGGCAAGGACTAAATAAGACTGGCCGCAATGTGGCAAAAATTAATGAAGTGGACTAAAATTGGCAATGCTCCAATAACAATAGAACCAAAAATGGAAATGACTCAGAATAAGCTGAAAAATGTTTCCACTAGAGAGAAAATCATCTCGGATTATGCATTCATGACCGACGATGAATACCCACTGTTGTAAGTAATTATTCTAAACCTCCTGGGTTCACATACTTCATTAATTACACACATAAATGATAGACTTCTGTTTATGTGTATTCTATTTATAGTTTATGTGTATTCTAATACATGATTCTGTACATTATGAGTTTCAATGCCATACCTCACGACACATAAATGATACTCCCTCTATCCTATTTTACCTGTCCTATTTACTATTCATTGGTCAAACCAACTCTTTCTTCATTGCTTATTTTCTTTAGTATTTGTTTTAATTATTTTTAAACTTAATTTTTTGTGTTTAACAGTACTTTTAATGTAGTTTCTAAATATATAAATTTTATATATTAATGCTAAACTTAATATTATGAAAAATTGGATTAAAAATAACTTCAGTCAAGCCTCGTTAAACGAACTAGACAACCAAAATGGGACAAAGGTAGTATTTCTTAAGCTTATGATTATGTGCATTATGTTAATAATACTCTCTACTTCTGTACATTATGAATTCCACTCACTAGACAAAAATGATATTATTTAACATATCATTTTTGTATTATTAATTTATTTATTATTTTTTTTTAGTGAAATGCTGTTTGAGGGAAATGATTTGTTTGTGTCAAGGGACGATTTTAGCACACTGGCATCAAGGAAGTTGTCTATGAACATTTTTTCAGGTTTGGTGCCGGAGAATGAATTTGGTTGATATGAGGATATCAATTAGTCAACCAAAGAGAGTATTTTTCTCAGAGATTGCATTTGTAAGCACACATGTTAACCTAATTTTTTTTGACAACACATTATATAACAAACAACAACACCTTTGCATATGCATGCAAATAGAATCTTCGGATTAGATGGAAAGTAGATCGGTTGCTTCAAAGCCATTGTGCAACAATTCTGTGACACCCTTGATTACCAAATGAATACAATTTATGTGGATATGAGTGATGCAAAGCTTGTAAGTATAAAATCTCTGTACCCTAATTATGTAAATTCTGCATATTATTAATTTGAATTATGTATATAATACAAAGTGTTATGTTTTTTTGTTTTATTCATAACATGTGTTCTTCAATATCTTGAGACATCACCATTTCTTCCTAATGTGCTTCAACTTCTTGAATTCAAGGCTTCAAATAATTGACAACAAATCCTTACTTGAAGGAATTGCAGCTGAAAACAAATACAAGGATTGCATTATTCTAAAACATTATTCAATGTAAAAGATTGATGTACACTAAACTTATTTCACTGACAATTCAAGATCTTTTTTACTCGTGTTATATTATGGAGTGCAATATCAATCAAAATTCTGTACATTATACCTATTACTTATGTGCATTATGGGTTACAATTATGTGTATTATGAAGTCCAAATTTGTGTATTGCATGGTATAATTCTGTACATAATGCAACATGATAATAAACTAAAATGGTTTCTATTACTGAACATGTTATATATGATGATTGTGTATCATGAAATAATATTTGTGTATTACGTTTGACAATTATGTGTCCAATACAGACAATTGTATGCACATTTACTTTAAAAAATACTAACAAATCGTTTGAGAATTTTGTGTATGATGTTTCAGAATTTTGTGTATTATGTTTGAGAATTCTGTGTATTTTAACGTAAATTTTGTGTATTACATATTATAAATCTGTTGATTTGCATGTTATGTTTGATAACAAATAATTCTGTGTATCCTAAACTAACATTCTGGGTATCCTAGAGTAACATTTTGTGCATTATATGAGATAAATCTGTCTATAATACAAATAAGTGTATGCATTTCTAATTTGACAAAATTAACAGAAAAAAACACCTATACACATTAAGATACACTTTGATTATCCTCTGGATTTTCCATTGACCTAAAATGGCAAAATTTTGAACCTCCAGACCTTGGATGCACAAGATACCCATCTCCAGCAATATTAGAAATATCATCTTCAACTTGAGACTGCACAACTGATTTTGTTTTAGATGCAGCTATATGAGCAAGATGCTTTCGTCCCCTTGCTTTATTATATTTCTTTTCAATAAAACTACTCACCCTTCTATTATGTAACCCTTTCAACCGCCTGCTTGATGAAACCTTTATAACACTGCTTGACGATCCTATGTCACATCTTCATCTTCAACGAATATAGGACCACACTGAGCTTCAACTCTTTTCTTGGCATCTGCAATTTCTTACTCGCATATTTTTCGTCCTTCATTGTTTTCTTGGCAATAAACAACCAACCTTTGAAATTTCCTAGTGATTTCTAAGGTCCAAACAGAAGATGCAACATTAACACCCTAAGAGGACGCAATATCAACAATCTCATCTTCAACAACTTTTTTAGTATCTCTTAGGAATATATTTCTCAGGAACTTCTGACACACAGTGCACATTTAAAATGTGTAAACAGTGACAAAATAGAATCCCCGTTTCAGTGAACAACGTGCAACTACAAACAATATCCAACTCTTTAATGTTAAAAATCACTTCATGCCTAATAATATCAACCTCAGGCCTCCAAACATGACACTTATACACACCACCTTCAAATAGCACACACTCTTGATAGCATGTTGCCCCTTTAAAAAACTGTTCTTCAAACAAATAATATATCTCAATCATATAAATATCCCTAACATGTGAAAGAATCTTAACGTGATCCATAGCCATTGTAGGTACGCCTTGTGAACATCGAACATCGAACATCCTCCCCATTCTCTCTACTTCTCCACCCCAAAATAACACCAACAAACGAGCTATAGAAATCACATAGTCCAGCAGTCTTGGATAACCTTCTAGAAATTGAGTGATTTGTAGTTTCACTCCTTTGTAAGATAAAATCCCACCGGAAAATAATCTTTGTTAAATGCAGGCACCATTTTTCTCTACATTGATAAAAAATTTCAATCCAAGAATTATTATGTCATTTGTATGTTGTAAGCATCCTTAAATAACATAACATATATATTAACTAAACATATTCAAATGTTATAATGTATTTATATATATACAGAAACTCACTAAGAAATACATATAAACTTTCAACATAATACACATAATTATAAGACTACGAAATATTAGTTTTCTCTACAAAGGTATGAAATTCTAAATTGTATAATGTACCGAATTATATCGTAGAATACACATAATCTTAAGCCTAAAGTATTATCAACTCTGTACACTGAGGTATGGAATTGAAAAATTTATAATGCACAAAATTATATAACAGAATACACATAAACACTCTATATACAATACAGAATTCGTGGTCAAAATACACAGAATGCACAGAATATCGATACAAATTCACATAACTCACTCTCCTCGCATTCGAATCATCTAATTCTTTCAAATACAATCCTAGACCTATTCTCAGATAATTCAATCAACGAATATCACATACGAATTCATTTATTTGCATCAACAACAACAAATCAAAAAATCAAATATAAAAACTTGAATTGGAATCATATGAATTTGCCAATCCCAGCAGAGCATTGCCGTCCTCTGTCACTACCAACTCCTGCTGCGCAATCACCTCGCCCATATCACAATGCCTGAGAATCCACTAGCTTCGAACTATAGAGAAAAATCGCGAAGACGAAAAGCGCCAATCTAAACAATGCAAATATGAAACCTAATTTTTTTATTTAGAAGTAAATGGCCGAAACGGGAAACATGATTTCCAAAAAAAAAAACCATTACTTAGAAAGGACCAAAACGACATCGTTTTGGTACGAGGTGCACAATGCATTGTGCACCTTGGTCCACGATATAAATTGCCATCTAAGTGCAACACCAAGCATAACTAAATGCATTAGCCATTACAGAAATATTTGACGCCCATGTTGCATTTAGGAGTGGTTGTTGGTGCATTCATGAGTGGTATGTGGTGCACTTATGAGTGCTCTATTGTGCATTTATGAGTATATAGTGGTACACTTAAGGGTGGATGCACCACTAAGCATATGTAAATACACTAGGCCGCACAACTGCATGAAAACGGTTAATCGCATACGAAACATCCGATATGCGGTTGACTCCTTATGGTGTGGCATGATTTGATTGCTTAAATAAGTGGTTCATGATTTTTGTTCATTCTTTTTTTTTTTCCTCCAATAAAATGTAAACGTAAATGAAAGTAAAAGTTAAAAGTAGGTTTTTGTAGTTAAGTAGTACTAGTATTTTGGCACGTGCATTGCATCATTGCACAGAATGGATTTCCTATAATATGTTAAGAATATTTAGATCGATATACAATTATGTAAATTATAACATCAAATATTAAATAGTGAAATTGAATAATTGAGTTTGATCGATTATGTTTTTTTTTTTTATGTTATCATTGCTTGAAATTGAGCAAATAATTGCCCAATTAAAAACCACTTGTATATATATGCATCCAATGCTAAATCTTTAGACATTTTATATATCAATGTTTATGATTTGTATTAATTGGGCTAATTATCTCGTTGTCTATCAACTCAGTTACAGAAATTATTTTGTACGGATGGTATATTTTCTATGTAGATATATAGCAATTTTGTCATCTTTGTATAAAAAGAAAACATAAAAATATAACTGTTTTGAATTACACATTATTGAAAACCTTTTTTGTAGACGGCATTGGTAGTATATTATATATTGTTTTTGTAAATTTTTATACTTATTTTACATCACTAAATGAAGTAAATTATCTAGAATTATAGCTTTTTAGTGCTCTATTTCAGAATTACTGGAGTAAAATATCCAGGATCTTAGTAGTTCATGGTCCTTAGTACCCTCTATATGGAAGTTGGTCAAAATGGAGGATAATTATTACGTAATATAAATACTGTAATATATTAGTAAATATATTCTTACCGTATACAGTAATTAGTTTTAAAAAAATATGACCAACTTACCATGAATATCAATTACTAATATTAATTTATCATATATGCTAATATTATATTTTTCGAAAAAGAATTCTTACCATGAATATCAATTAGTGTATATATAAATTAGTATATACTCATTAGCAGTATTTTAAATTAAGGTAAAATATTATTGAGTAGTACAACTAGATGTGTGTGTGTACGTAATATTTATATTTATATTTACATAATAATGCGATTACAGTGAATTTGGAAAGTATATTATGGTGAGTAACGTTATTACCGTGAGAATTACGGTATAATATATGTCCACTGGGAGATTTGATTTGTATAATTTGTGAAATTGAAAACAATATTACCAATTAATAGATATTATTTAATTTTCATATAACATTTTCTTACCAATTAAGTTTTATTAATTATTTTACCAATAAATTATTAAAGTTGAAGATTTTACTTTTATTAATAGAAATAGATATTGCATTTATTAATAGATCAGATATTATTTAAATTTCATAAAACATTTTCTTACCAATTATGCCTTATTAATTATTTTATCAATAAAGTATTAAAGTTGAAGAGGAGGATTTTACTTTTATTAATAGAAATAGATAGATTAATAATTAATAATTTATAATAAGAGAATAGAATTAATATTAATAGAATAAAAATAATAGAATAGATAGAGTAATATAATTAATTTATTATTGTATGCTAAATTTATTAAATATTAAATATTATAAAATTATTATCTACTCCGTAGTAAATATATTTCGTCAAAGAAATAATAATCTTCTTTGTCATAAATATGAAAGTAAAACTGCATCCTTCAATACTCTGACAGCTGTATTAGATGCAAACTACAACATATACCTATGAGTGGTTGTTTTGTTTCTATACAAATTATAACCCACAAAAACATTTTGAATCCGGTAAACTCCCCCTTCTTTAAATTTCTTCATCCAATGTTGAATAAAAATTTTAGCAATATGAATATGTAGGAAAATTCCCTGAAATTGAAGTGTAAATAAAAATGTAGTAAAAAAGCATATGCATAAACAACACCTTTTAAATTTAAAAAAAAAATATTAAGAAGATAGTACAAAAACAATATTTATACATCATGAACTACACACTATATAGAGTTTATTGTTTCAGCACCTCTTGTTTCTGGAATATGATAAGTATGCACTACTCTAAACTTGATTAATTTCCTTCTGTATCTAGGATGAAGTTCTCATCCAACAATCTCGATTTGAGTTGAAGACATGCCTATTTGGTGTAAAAAGGAGACTACAGATGCAAAAATTCGTTGGAAGCTTACGACTATACGGTTAACATAATGATGTGTTTAAATAGTCAAAAGAATCCACCCCTATGCAAAATTACTATTTCAAAAATAGGAAAAATATAGTTCATTTTGAATTGTTTCAAAAAAATAGTCCATTATATGCAAAATCCCCCATACTATGTACAATTAATGAACACAATACATATATGAATGGTAATTTTTACATATTACCATTACGTATATGAATCTTTAAAATATTATAATTATTGCACACAATAATTTAATGGAATTGGATGTGCGTGTGTTAATAACGTATTATTGGTGTTATTAACTTGAATTTGCAAAGAATAATAATAAATTATTATATCTTTATTGGTATGTAGACTTATTGGAAACAATATTACCAATTAACATTTAATTTCCATATAACAATATTATTTAATTTCCATATGATATTTTTTTTACCAATTAAGCTTTATTAATTATTTTACCAATAAATCTATACTATTAATATTAACAAAAGTTTGAGCGAGAAATTTAGGAGCAGGATTTTATTTTTATATATAATATAGATACATAAATAGTATATTTTTTTTTTAGAAATATAGCTAATGTAATCATTTATGGAAACAATGGAATATTCTACGCCGTGATTGCTCAAGGGTGGTTGTCAGGTGTGGATCAAAAGAATATGGTGTGAATCCAGCGACAGGTTATGAATTACGTTGCTGAATTGACGTGCGAATGATTAACTGTTCATAAATATCAATTAGAGCATCACGTACAATATAAGAACTCAAAATGAGTTTTTTTTTGTTGGTTCCATTATATATTTTAAAAAGAAATGCTTTGGGCGTAGTGTATTATTATATCCATTCCATTTTATGTATTTTTTTTTAATATTATTGACTCTGTTATAATGTAGTATCTGTTCATACATACTTTCTCAACCTACTGAACCACAACGATCCAACGCCCCCACTGGGATTGAACCTGTAACCTCTCACTTGGGAGGGTCACAGCTATGCCGCTTGACCACAAGGCCTTTAGCCCATTTTATGTATTTAATTTGGCTAAAGAGTGAATTTATTATTAATTTAATACTAGTGTTCACACCTGTGCGATGCACGGAATGGATTTGCTATAATATTTTAAGAAAATTTGGATGGTATATATAATTATAGAAATTATAACATCAAATATTATATAGTGCAAATAAATATGTGCAATTGAAAAGATGATTTGGATCGATTATGTTTTGTGATGTTATCCTTGCATGAATTTGACCAAATAATTGTTTAATTAATACCTAATGTGTAGATGTACGCATTTGGTGCTGAAACTTTGAGGATTTTATATATCAATGTTTAGGATTTGTATAACTTGGGCAAATTTTCTCTTTGAAAAAAACATAATATCACCAGTTCGAATTACACATTATCGAAAACCTCTTTGTAGACGACATTGGTAGTACTAATAGAATCTTGCTCATCCTTGTCTAGCGCTAATACCTTCAGGCCATCAGGATGGGTGACTCGAGAAACAGTCACATACAATTGACCGTGATTAAACACCGATTTGCCCAACATGAGTTAGTGTGTGGCCTTGGCTTTTGTTGATAGTCATGACATATGCGAGCATTAATGGTAATTGGTTACGCTGAAACTTTTAGGGCAATCTCATATCAGAAGGAATGAAAGAGATTCGAGGGATATGTGTACCATTAACTATTCTTATTTCGACAATGTGATATGCCAATCTTGTGACGATGAAACGCATACCGTTGCAAAGACCAAGAGGGTGGTCTATGTTTCGCAATAACATAACAGGTGCGCCAACTTTTAATGTCAATGAATGATTAGGGAGTCCAAACAATCTCAAACTATTTAGAAATTCAAATGTGTGTACGTACTTTTGATAGATTTTCATCGTCTGATTCTGCCTTACACAAACAGTTACAACTTAAATATGTTCATCCTTTTGTAGTGTTCATGTCGCACATGTATTGATTAATTTGATAATAAAATCAAATAAGTGCATAATAATTAACAAATTAATTGGAGTAAATCAATAATTTAAAACAAAAAATAAATCAAAATTTATATAATACTCCGTAAAATATAAAGGTTATTACAAATAATTTGAATTTGAGTTGTACTACCATTTCTAGGCATATTAATAGGTGTTTTTGGAAAGCAAACCATAAATCCACCGTACAATGCTTCACTACCAGCCACTGCTGTAACACCCCCAGATTTTCCATCATACTAAAAGGCATAGTTAATCATAATTACTAATTTCCCAAAACGGAAGCGCATAAAATCCAGAGGTGCTACTCCACACCTAAGTTTATCACAAACTTAGATGCTAAGGTAGTCTTTACGTCTACTATCCTTATTAATACATACTATTACTGCCTTACATCCCAATAATATTCAACCCAAAATCCATAGTAATTTCTATCATCAAGAGTAGATCCATTTTCTCTTCTATCGCTCTCGGATAACAAGATCTACTCCATACCTGAAATTCATTTGGAAAACAGAATTAGCACATAGTGCTAAGTAATCCCTACTCCACCCTGTAAAATCATGGTTTTGGAAGATAGTTTTATACTTTGTTTTCAAAAAACAGTTCATTTCACATGATAAACACATTTCCAACAAGATTTCTCATATAAGAGATATTCATTTCCTCATTATTGTTTCAAAGAAAATATGTGCCAATAATCACAACTTCCACATGTATGCACAATATCCTACTCATAATCATACTCATACTCATGCTTATCATCACAGTCATAATCATATAAGCATTTAAATAGCAATAACCAGCTTTTACCATAATAAAGTTAAAGATATTCCAATTAACACCACAATTTCCTTCTCATTTCCATCACCTCACCACAACCTAGTTATTCCAACTAGGGGAAGCAGATCTAGGACCTTCAGTGTGCACACCCCTTGTTGGGATTCCAAGCCCGCAGGTTAGTCACTAGCTCTAGTAACCCGGGATCTGTTTCTACAAGGTTACTCAAAGTGGTTAACACCAATCATTTTAGGGCCCAATGTTTGTGAATCCATTGTGAATGTTAAAAAGGAATAGTCTCCAACTTCACACCATAATTTCATTTTATCTCATTCTTTACTTTCTCACTTTACGCACTTTAAACAGTATAAACCTACTTTCGTATATATATATATATATATATATATATATATATATATATATATATATATATATACCTTCATATATCCATACACATATAAGGTCATACCTATTTATACATATATAGTATTTTTACATATCACTTACACGCATATAGTACCAAATATGTATATATATATATACGCGATACTTATACTCTTATATATATACGATTTAAATATATGCTTCATATACGGTAAGTATTTGTATAGTTATATATTAGTATTTATATACGGTCATAGTATCTAGTATATATATATATGTATATACGGTATATATATACGGTAATACAAATACATATATGGTAATATATATATACACGGTATTAATGTATGTATATATAAATAATAATAATAATAATAATTATTATTATACTAATATACGTATATATGTGTATTTCTACGGTATATATATATGTAAATATATATAATAATAATGACAAAAATATCATCAATATAACTAAATGTATAGGAATATATATATATATATATATATATATATATAAAAGGTTGTATACACATATACATGTCTACTTCATATATTCATACACATATCTACACATATATTCATGATATACCACAATCACACCAACTTTCATATACTAAAATCTTTATATCCATACTTTATCAAGAAATTCATGAATATCATGGTGGAAAAAGGTTTTGGTGGACATAAAGATTACCTTATCTTCTTGAAATCTCACTGATTTCCCTTAGATGCTCACTCTTCCACTTCTTTTGGTTCTTCTACACAATCTATAATTTATCTACAACATTCATAATATTAGATCATTGAGAACACTAACTATACTAGAATAAATAGTAAAATAGGATTTTTTTACCCAAAAATTTTCCTAAAAATCCTAGGAAGTATATAACATCATAACCCCATATTTAAGAAAACTATACTTGGATTCAAGATCTAGGAAGGAAAACAAAGCTTTTGAACCGATTAAAATTGAAATTTACCGAATAGATGATGATCTTGTGAAGAAACTTAGCTATGAAGCTTCTTGAACTCAAGGAAGAAGATGAAGTATTTTTCCTCTCCCTTTTCCCTCTCCAAATTTCGGCCAAATGGGAAGAAAATGGAAGATCAAGCTTATATATTATCTCTTATAAGGTAAGGATGAAAACATGTGGTATAGAAAGTGACACTTGTCACATTTTTGTGGTGGGTAAGGGAAAATATCTCCGGTTAGACTGTTATGGGTTAAAACATATATAATTTCAGTAGAAAAATTTGAGAATTATAAATGGGCCAAAAAAAATTGGGCTAAAATAATTAATTTCGAATTGGCTAAAGTTAGGTTCAGAACATTACCAAATAATCACATTTGGGCTTAGGGATTTAAGTAGTAAAATAAAAAAAATAGGTTGACCCAGTGCCCATAACAAAATAGTTAGATTTATATATAAGAAAATAATAATAATCCCTTTTTGAAAATATTTATTAAAATAATAATGTTAGGAAAATACGGGGTATTACAACTGCAATTATTTATACCGGAATTGAAGGAAGAAAATTAAAATTTGCATTTTATTTAAATAAAATAGTTAGGTATGCTATTAAGATAACAAATTTACTTACAATTAAGACTGAGATTAGCTTGACTAAATGCTGGTGCACAAACAGATGGTTCTAACAACGACTAAGCATTATTGAATAGGGTTGCACTCTCGTGCGAACTACCGCCCAAGTAGGAAATGAGAACGCTCCATAGCCGTCCACGTGTTCAGACCAACGAATCAGATGCAATTTTAAAAAAATGATGCGGTGGCATTTTCGTAAATAACTAGAACTTTGGTGCACCTAGTTTCACTTGCAAGTGCACCTAGTTTCACTTACAAATGCACCTATTTTCACTTGCAAGTGCAAGTAATTTACCTTGTTAATACTCATGCACCTATTTTCGCAAATATTTTCACTTACAAA